>CAJPEV010003985.1:0-25964 GCA_905338385.1 Darwinula stevensoni
TTGCCAAATCTTGATAAATAAGGAGAAATGTGAGCTGTGTGTAAATTTACAGGATTAGTATATTGTTTCTTTTATTATCTGAACCAAGGAGCCGGAGGGGCGGCAGTGAAGGAAACCGAGGCAGTGCGGCCCATCCCTCGACCTCTGAATGAAAGGAGGATCTTGGTAGTCATGTGTTGGAGCTCGGGCTGCCCCGGTCTTACTTATCACATGCTCTGTAATTTTCTTTTTTTTCTTTTCCCTTTTAATTCTTTCTTCAATCTTACTGGGACTGCATCTCATGCAATTGTGCTGTTAAGAGTGTGCATGAGCTTGATGCATCTGTTATGGTGAGAGTTCCATCAGCATTTCTTGGAAAGCGATGTTTTAAAACATTTAAAACTTTTAATTTGAAGCATGTATTCCATTTTTTTTGGAAAAATTAGCAATCATTAATATATTTCAATGCTCTACAGTGTTTTTACTTCAGTTAGAGGATTTTTCACTTGACTTAGACATCAGACACCGGGGTGGGGTATTCAGAGAGGGTGCGAAGGTGCCCCTGGTGACTAGCTACATCTTTCTCTCCTTTCAACATTTAGGCTTTTTCATATTAATCAAACTGTGTACTGGAAATGACGAACCGTGAGCAGTGCCATGTTGTCAGCAGGAGACCTTCATTGCAGTCTATTTACATTAAAAAAGCTCTGATTTTTCAGTTTCCCGTCAGCTCAACGTTGTAGAAACACCGGATTGAACTTCGATGGACCATCCCAGATATGTGTTATATGGGTCTAAACTAGCCTATGTGGGTTTGGTGTGGGGAATGATACTTGCGAACCCAGGAAGGATGCCCGAAACTTCACCTGTTTTATTGAAATGTCATTAAGGAAAACATGAAAAGCCTCGTTTTTCACTACGACTTAAAAGTATCATTTCCATCTATTGGGTATTTGGGAGGGTTCATATTGATTTTCCTCTCTTCAGCAGGAAATTAATCATCATCGTTGATGACTATGTTGTCACGACATCTGCACTTAAGAATGGGACTCCTAGTTTCTGCATCAGTCCACTACACTACCCTCACCATGCACCATTGTCAAAGTTAAGTGAAAAAATGTCAAACTCACGTGAAAAACACTATAAATAAATAGACTTGCTTAAAGAGGCAAGGATGCATGTGCATTTCTCCTCCCTCCTTCTGCATTTCTTCATCAATGATCCCTGATGACAAGTTCAATTTAAAAGGTTTTTTCCCTCATGCCCATTAGGAATCAATGGAGGAGTCCCCTGGCTCAGTGAATGCAGTCCTTGCTTAGCCTCTGGAGAAGAAAGGATTTTGGACCAGCAGGAGGGTTCGTATGAGCCCTCTCTCTCCCCTTTCATTGTCAATCATGCCCTTTGTATTCAGATCATCTTATTCCCCTGTCTGTCTCCAGATCTTTTTTTCCTTTCTGGCCTGTTTCCACCTGTTACATGTTGAGGTGCAGCCATATTTTTTCAAATGCCAAATCCCATCAAGTATTGGTTAGTGCATTAATTAGCGTTAGCGATGGGAACTATGAAGCTAATTGGTTATTATTTCCTTACGATCCCCCTACCCCCCCCAAGCAATGCTGACTCCATTAGGCCTATCAACAGGTGGGACTGCCATGTTGTCCATTTTTCATTGCAGTCTTAAATGTTACTTTTAGCATGTGTCCCTTCCAAAAGTTTAACTGTTTCAATACAATGCACGAGCATGAATTCTTTGCAATTTCACATGCCTCTCTTGAAAGATGAGGGGTTGAGGCCAACCAGATTGACACGTATACAAGCAAGTATAAATTTTGGAAAGTCCTCCCATGAAAAATAGAACAGTGAAAGAAACCAAGCCAANTGAATCACCACTGTATTTGTCCATCAGCTTCTATTCCATCTTATGTAGTTATACTGATAATTTTTCATTATGGTTCATTTGTACTTGATTTTAAGCATCAGGTAATATTAGTCATTTTGAAACTTTTCAAATTTTGAATCTTTTCTTGTGTGAGTTACGTCTCATGTAGCTGTGAATTTCAAATCCTGTCATGGTTTGCATTTTCAAGCCCTGTATGAGTAGTTTACTGGTAATGTTTTGATGTTTTTGACTTTTAGCTTATACATAGTTCAGTTTTATGCAAATCACAGCTGGT
Organism: Darwinula stevensoni; assembly: GCA_905338385.1. Classification (NCBI taxonomy): domain Eukaryota; kingdom Metazoa; phylum Arthropoda; class Ostracoda; order Podocopida; family Darwinulidae; genus Darwinula; species Darwinula stevensoni. Next base: position 2,154 of record CAJPEV010003985.1, read on the forward strand.
AAACAAGGTCAAGAAACATATTGCATTGAGGTGTTTAAAGAATAGTCAAATTTATATATAATATTCTGTAATTATCTGTTGGTGAATAATCATGATCCTGTTGCTTGTAAACAAGTTCCACCAATTTGTTGAAAGTCATGAATCAGTTCAGACAGAGTTGGAATTAATTGTTAGGGATCATTTCTTACACCATAAAATCCACGTGAAGTTCATTGACCTTCATGTTTGGAAAACGTTTTGTATTAGATTATATTCCTCATTATCAGAGCAAAATTTACTCCACCCAACCATAACCAGCATATGTGAATGACCTCTCCGGTAACTGAAAGGGTAATTGGATCCTCAGGTACAACTATTTGTCCATGTGGGGAGTTTTATGGAGATATCTTCAATCAAACCAGATTCTGGAGGAGAACCAGCAGAGTGCAGTCCTCCTGTAGCATGGACTTGAGAAGGTTTAGGGTCCCATGTGGAATTATTGGCCTCATTCTGCAATGAGCAAATTGTGAGTCAATGGAATAGCAATTGAAATGTGACTGAACATATTTAAATTTTACGCAAAATGTTGACTTTGTTAGATGTCTGAGTGGTATTTAATTAGAGAGTTCCATTCATTCAAAATTTTTCTAAAGTTCTTGTAATGTGCATGTTTGGATTCAATAATATTTTGCAGTCACTTTCTATGCATGATTTGTCATAAAAATGAGCAGCGAAACAGTTAGTGCTTTGGTTTCTGATATTGATTTAATGCGCTTAATGGCAACACTTTTGGGGGGTTGGCAACCGAAGCCAAGTTTTTTTTCCAGAAAGGAATTGAGAATTTGACTTTGAAAGTCAATTGGAAAATTTTCCCATCACTGTTCCCAGCACAGACATGCTCAATGCTCATGAGAAACAGATGATATGGAATTGAACTGAATGTTTCTTGTAGCATAGTGGGCTGAGGACATCATTGCTGGTATATGTGAAACAGGAAGGTCACAGGGACCAAAACAAGTATCAGCTGCTGCCCTTACATTCCTCCTCTACTAGGAAATTTGTCAGAGTTGCAAGGGCGAGGGGATCAGGATGATCTCCCAGTTGATGAGCCACTAGAACCTGCCAATGCTCTGTCTAGGTCTGGTGGATTTTTCTCCCTTCTTCTTTTCCTTCCTTCCTTCTTTCTTTTGCGTTTCTCAAGAGAATTGTTATTCCTCATGATTAAATTTGCTGGTCCGTAATTCTTTGCACAAGTTGGATTTTGTATCTATCAGAAATAATTTTTTCAAACTCTCTTATGTTATAGGGTTGGACATAAATATTCACACAGATTTAAGTCTTGTATTTCATGTAGCAATAATTTCTTATTCAATCACCTAAATCTTAATGAGACATAAAGACTTAATGTCATTACTCATTAAATACAGTATTTTTATGTTTCTCATGTTTTTCTCAAAAGCAACCTGCAGTCTTAGAGTCTGCTGGTTGGTTACTTTGGATGGTTATGGTTTAACTCTTGTATCAGCACCATGAATAAATAAATAATGTAATTGAGGCCACTGCTTCTGTGTAGGATGCACTTCTTGCAGACTCAGCTTACAGGAATCCTTTTGGATCCTGGTATCTTACCTTCTTCAGAATATATTCGTAACATCTCTTGGCACCCTGACCACTGAATTTACCAAGTGGGTCGTATACCCATACCCCTTTTTATATGAAAAAAATATGCTGTATATTTATTTCTCTTTTATCTTCATGGCATGCTCATGCAGAAAATTTGTGTTATGAATATTTGTGCCCCTCTTTATCAGTTGATTAAGAGAAAATCTGCTCTAGTTGAATGGAAAAAAGAAATGTTTTCTAATTATCTGCTATGATTTATGCACATACTCCCTCACACCAAATCCATGGGAGCATAACCTCTCACCGGCTGTTAACAGGAAGATATCACAGAAAACCAGAAAATCATCCTTGACTTTTTTATGTTGCCTCAACAGTTTGGATATAGCTGTATTTTTTAAAAGGGAAAAATGTATTTGTTTTTGAGAAAGGAATTAACAAGGAATGACTCCAACTTGGATCAGTGGTTGAGCATTCATTTTAATCTCAGTATCAGGGTTTGGAAAGGGACATCAAGAAGTGATTCTGCACCTAAGGGACATCCCAGATCAAGGTTAAGCATTCCAGTATCAGTAACATAGGGGAGACCTATCCCTCTTAAAATTAGTTTCTTTTTCATTTTATTTTATTTTATTTTTGTAGCATATTCTAGTATGCATATTCTAGCATATTCTAGTATATTGTAGTATTCTAGTCTCTTATTGCCAAGTCCTCCTAATGCATAGTCCCCTAACATTTACATTACTCCCTTTTTATTGTTCATAAAGTCATCTAGCCTCCTCTTAAAGCTAGTCATGAATGGGGCTGCCACTACATTGTCGCTTAATGCATTCCATGCATTCACCACCCTGCAAGTAAAAAAATCTTGCCACAACTTATGCTGTGCCTGGGGTTTATGCAACTTCAGTTGATTTCCTCTTGTTCTCATGCTGTCATCAATCTGGAGGAAAATATTCCAGTCTACATTGTCAATTCCTTTAATGATCTTTAGAGCCTGGATGAGATTCCCCCTTGTCTTCTCTCGAGCAAGTAAATCCCTAGCACTTCCAAACACTTTTCAAATGGAAGTTCCACAGCCTCCTTGATCATTCGCTAGGCCCTCCTATGGACCCCCTTGAGTGCCACCAATTGTCTCTAATTCAAAGGCTGTTAAAATTGAATAAAATACTCCATTAGGGGTCTAACTATTGCTGTGTATGATGGGAGAGTAGTGCATGAGCTCCTACTGGCTGGAACAATGGATGAAACCTGTAGTCCTATTGCATTTCATGCATGTCACTCATGCATGTGTGGAAAACTTGAGTTCTTCATTGATAGTAATCCCAAGGTCCCTCTCTCCACTTGCTTCACCTAGTTCATCTACTCCAAACTCATTTGGAAAAGTATTGTTATGACCAGCTTGAATAACCTGATGCCTACTTTCATTAAACCTCATGAGTTGTTTCTTGCTGCACTTGTCCAAGAGTCTCAAATCTTGCTTAGCTCTCATCCTATCCACTTCCCCCCAGATAGAAAAGCCTATTATGGTATTGTCAGCAAATGTGATGATCTTGCCCTCTAGGCCTTGATCAAAGTTATTGATAAAGACCAGAAAAAGATGTGGTCCTAAAATGAAGCCCCGAGGGACATGGCTCGTGACCTTGACTACCATTGACACTTCCCATTTACCATTACATGCTGCTTTATTCATGAATATTTGTCATATACAATGCGTAATATATATATTATGCATTGTATATGACAAAATTGTATATGGCATGTTTAGTATATTGCAATCATTCTTAAATCTCTTAATCTCTGAAATATCTCTTAAATTAGGTAATTATGGCAGAATAGAAAGCTTACCTGAATTCAGGTGCGAAATGTATTGAATAAAAACCATTTGGATCTATGGCTTGGAACCTTTTAATAATTAGGCTCTACCAATAGGCGGATTTTCAGTGCCTAAAACACATGCCAGCTCATTTAATATTGTCTACTGATATCATTGTCATTAAGAGATAGATCAAAAGTAGTGTCATAAAAAAGTTGATTCAATTAGTCAAAAGTTTAAGAGTTACGAGTCAGTGGCTAACATATTATCTCTGGCATACTTTTCTACATTTATTTTTAGAGTCTCTTGATATAATCCAGGAAATAACTGCAGTGGAGTGAGCCCTTTCCCATTCTCATGAGCTGATGCAAACTTTTTCTTGAACAATTTTATTGCTCACCAAGGGTATCACTGCAGTGGCAATTTAGACCATTTGTGAATTTCAGCACATCTAACTTCAGTTGTCGCGACCTTGTTTGTCGAATGACTCATCTGCTGCCAATTCATTTCATTCAGCTTTTTTTTACTATTGCTTTTGACCACCTGTACCAATTGGGTTGAAACCATGAGCATTTTATTTTTGCTAATTGGGACTTAATGGCACTCATGATGTCAGTGGATGTCATGGGACACATTCACCCTCTGTTGTCTAGTCATGAGACGATTATTTTAATACTGGTGCTGGAGAGTACAAGCGATGAAATCCATGATTGCAAACAGACATATGGTTTCCACTGGGCTCATAGAGCTTGGTGTTGATGCTGAAGGCGAAGGTTAACTACAATTAAAATAGAAAAAGTTTTCTCTTAGCAGCATTTGAATGAAGAACATTTTGTATTTAAATATAGAACCTGCACTTAGAGAAAGTGGTACCATATGGACAGATATAAGCATACCATATAAAAACCCATTTAGTGACAATTGATTTAATGGACTGACTTGTTGAAATACAAGGTTATGATTTGTGCTATTGTGTGTGGAAGTCACATTTTCATGTGGACTGGGAGGTGGGAGGTGGCAGCTCCACAGGAACACAGGATTTACAATTTTTTATATTGTATATGAAGGTGGGGTTCAGTCATTGGAGTTACTGTGGAACTTACCTCACTCCAGAGGAAGCTTGAGTTACTTGAAAATGTATTTTCTTTACTATACCCATCAAACCATTAATTTGATTTGCTCCCACTGCCAGGTATTCTATTGAACATGTTCTCATTCTATTGCTACGACTAATGAGTAGTTCCCATTATGAATTTGGAGTGAACGTAGTGATGCGAACCCATGATGTGCTTAGTGGCCTTGTAGCAGAACCTACTCAACAATTTACCAGTTGACAGCATTGCTCCCTGCGTGTTGGGTTTTCGACGGGACAAGTTCTAGGGTGTCTCCCACGTCTACCCGAGAACGGTTTCCTCCCAGGGCTAAAAATATTTTAAAATTTAATTTCAGGGCATGAGGAGGAAAATTACTTGTGTTCTTGGATATGTTTCTCACCTCCTATGATGCATTGGTGACTACTATGTGAGGGAGACCTCTTGTATTTCTCGGCAGGACAAACCCCTATCCTTGCATTTTCAAGCTAGTCTTTCCCCTTCTCTGACCAAAATAATGCAGGGTGTCTCGAAAAAAATGCATATACACTTGAATCAAGAGTATATATTAAGTAATTCAGAGAGGGACGATCTTTAATGTGACACATACAATTCCTAACAGATGGCAATGTGCAATAGAATGATCGTGTGTCATCATGCAACTTTTTCCAAAAAGAAAGATCACATCAGATGACACAAGCTCACATAACCTTAGAGCAATGTAAGTTGATTTTGAAATGATTCTGGAACTCTGAGAACACGTGGAAGTACAAAGAAAGGGGAGAAATAACTTGCAACTATGCAACCATGACGTACTAAAACTTTCAAGGATTCATAACTAATTGGAAGATGATGATACAGTGCATGATCTCCCAAAGCATTGCTGTACAAGCAATGCACAATGTTCAGGTAGACCTCTTTGAGGCTTTGTTTCTTTCGTCTACAAATCTGAATTTGAAAAAATGTCAAACTTGGTCTTATGTTCGCGAATAGCGAGCGTGTCTGAAAGTAGTCGTCGTTCTGCGATTCTGTGTTTGCCGTACTGAGAATCACATTCGGAGGGGGTTTCTCCTGGAATTATCGTTCTAGCTCTATTTCGAAAAGTACCAGACTTGGTCGTGTGTTCGCGAATGGCGAGCGTCTCTTGAATTTGTCGTATCTCTGCGATTCAGTGATTCCCGTACTGCGACTCACATTCGGAGGGGGTTTCTGCTGAATTTATCGTTCTAGCTCTATTTCGAAAAGTACCAGACTTGGTCGTGTGTTCGCGAAAGGCGAGCGTTTCTGGAATTTCTCGCATCTCTGCGATTCAGTGATTCCCGTACTGAGAATCACATTCGCAGTTTTATAGTGGTGGATTTGTCGTTTCAGCTCTATTTCGAAAAGCGTCAGACTTGGTCGTGTGTTCGCGAATGGCGAGAGTTTCTGGAGTTTTTGGAATCTCTGGAATTCAGTGATTCCCATACTGCGACTCACATTCGCAGTTTTATAGTGGTGGATTTGTCGTTTTAGCTCTATTTCGGAAAGTACCAGACTTGGTCGTGTGTTCGCGAATGGCGAGCGTCTCTGGAATTTCTCGCATCTCTGCGATTCAGTGATTCCCGTACTGAGAATCACATTCGGAGGGGGTTTCTGCTGGATTTATCGTGCTAGCTCTATTTCGAAAAGCGTCAGGCTTGGTCGTGTGTTCGCGAATGGCGAGCGTCTCTGGAATTTGTCGTATCTCTGCGATTCATTGATTCCCGTACTGCGACTCACATTCGCAGTTTTATAGTGGTGGATTTGTCGTTTTAGCTCTATTTCGGAAAGTACCAGACTTGGTCGTGTGTTCGCGAATGGCGAGCGTTTCTGGAGTTTGTGGAATCTCTGCAATTCAGTTATTCCCGTACTGCGACTCACTTTCGGAGTTTTATAGTGGTGGATTTGTCGTTTTAGCTCTATTTCGAAAAGCGTCAGACTTGGTCGTGTGTTCGCGAATGACGAGCTTCTCTGTAATTTTTCGTATCTCTGCGATTCAGCAATTCCCGGACTGCGACTCACATTCGCAGTTTTATAGTGGTGGATTTATCGTTCCAGCTCTATTTCGAAAAGCGTCAAACTTGGTCGTGTGTTCGCGAATGGCGAGCGTCTCTGGAATTTGTCGTATCTCTGCGATTCAGTGATTCCCATACTGCGACTCACATTCGCAGTTTTATAGTGGTGGATTTGTCGTTTTAGCTCTATTTCGGAAAGTACCAGATTTGGTCGTGTGTTCGAGAATGGCGAGCGTTTCTGGAGTTTGTGGAATCTCTGCAATTCAGGTATTCCCGTACTGCGACTCACTTTCGGAGTTTTATAGTGGTGGATTTGTCTTTTTAGCTCCATTTCGAAAAGCGTCAGACTTGGTCGTGTGTTCGCGAATGTCGAGCGTTTCTGGAGTTTGTGGAATCTCTGCAATTCAATGATTTCCGTACTGCGACTCACTTTCGGAGTTTTATAGTGGTGGATTTGTCGTTTTAGCTCTATTTCGGAAAGTACCAGACTTGGTCGTGTGTTCGAGAATGGCGAGCGTTTCTGGAGTTTGTGGAATCTCTGCAATTCAGTTATTCCCGTACTGCGACTCACATTCGGAGGGGGTTTCTGCTGGATTTGTCGTTCTAGCTCTATTTCGAAAAGCGTCAGACTTGGTCGTGTGTTCGCGAATGGCGAGCGTCTCTGGAATTTCTCGCATCTCTGCGATTCAGCGATTCCCGTACTGCGACTCACATTCGCAGTTTTATAGTGGTGGATTTGTCGTTTTAGCTCTATTTCGAAAAGCGTCAGGCTTGGTCGTGTGTTCGCGAATGGCGAGCGTCTCTGGAATTTGTCGTATCTCTGCGATTCAGTGATTCCCGTACTGAGAATCACATTCGGAGGGGGTTTCTGCTGGATTTATCGTTCTAGCTCTATTTCGAAAAGTACCAGACTTGGTTGTGTGTTCGCGAATGGCGAGCGTTTCTGGAGTTTGTGGAATCTCTGGAATTCAGTTATTCCCGTACTGCGACTCACATTCGCAGTTTTATAGTGGTGGATTTGTCGTTTTAGCTCTATTTCATAACGCACCAGACTTAGTCGTGTGTTCGCGAATGGCGTGCGTTTCTGGAGTTTGTGAAATCTCTGCAATTCAGTTATTCCCGTACTGCGACTCACATTCGGAGGGGGTTTCTGATGGATTTATCGTTCTAGCTCTATTTCGAAAAGTACCAGACTTGGTCGTGTGTTCGCGAAGGGCGAGTGTCTCTGGAATTTCTCGCATCTCTGCGATTCAGCGATTCCCGTATTGAGAATCACATTCGGAGGGGGTTTATGCTGGATTTATCGTTTTAGCTCTATTTCGAAAAGTGCCAGACTTGGTCGTGTGTTCGCGAATGGCGAGCGTCTCTGGAATTTGTCGTATCTCTGCGATTCTGTGATTCGCGTACTGCGACTCACATTCGCAGTTTTATAGTTGTGGATTTATTGTTTTAGCTCTATTTGGAAAAGCGTCAGACTTGGTCGTGTGTTCGCGAATGGCGAGCGTTTCTGGAATTTGTCGAATCTCTGCAATTCAGTGATTCCCGTACTGCGACTCACATTCGCAGTTTTATAGTTGTGGATTTATCGTTTTAGCTCTATTTGAAAAAGCGTCAGTCTTGTTCGTGTGTTCGCGAATGGCGAGTGTTTCTGGAGTTTGTGGAATCTCTGCAATTCAGTTATTCCCGTACTGCGACTCACATTCGGAGGGGGTTTCTGCTGGATTTATCGTTCTAGCTCTATTTCGAAAAGCGTCAGACTTGGTCGTGTGTTCGCGAATGGCGAGCGTCTCTGAAATTTGTCGTATCCCTGCGATTCATTGATTCACATACTGCGACTCACATTCGCAGTTTTATAGTTGTGGATTTATCGTTTTAGCTCTATTTGGAAAAGCGTCAGACTTGGTCGTGTGTTCGCGAATGGCGAGCGTTTCTGGAGTTTGTGGAATCTCTGCAATTCAGTGATTCCCGTACTGCGACTCACATTCGCAGTTTTATAGTTGTGGATTTATCGTTTTAGCTCTATTTCGAAAAGCGTCTGACTTGGTCGTGTGTTGGCGAATGGCGAGCGTTTCTGGAGTTTGTCGAATCTCTGCAATTCAGTGATTCCCGTACTGCGACTCACATTCGGAGGGGGTTTCTACTGGATTTATCGTTCTAGCTCTATTTCGAAAAGCGTCAGACTTGGTCGTGTGTTCGCGAAGGGCGAGCGTCTCTGGAATTTGTCGTATCTCTGCGATTCAAATATTCCCGTATTGCGACTCACATTCGCAGTTTTATAGTGGTGGATTTGTCGTTTTAGCTCTATTGCGAAAAGTGTCAGGCTTGGTCGTGTGATCGCGAATGGCTTCGTCTCAGAAATTTCTCTTAGCTCTGGGATTCAGATTTCATCGTACGACGAATGACATGCTCAGTCGGATTCTGATGGATTTATCGTTTTAGCTCCTTTTCGGAAATTGTCAGACTTGGTCATGTGTTCGCGAATGGCGAGCGTTTCTGGAATTTTCTCAGATCTGCGATTTTGAGTTCGTCTTATTTTGGACTCACATTCGAAGTGGGATAGTTCTGGAGTTACTGTTTTACCTCTATTTCGGAAAGTGTCATGTGTTCGCGAATGGCGTGCGTTTCTGGAGTTTGCTGTAGCTTTTCGATTCTAAATCCATAGTACTGCGGTTCATATTCAGAGTGTTATACTGCTGGATTTATCGTTTTCGCTCTATTTCCAAATGTGTCAGATTTGGTCGTTTGTTCGCGAGCGTCTCCGAGATTTGTCCTAACTCTACGATTCTAAATGCATCGTACTGCGTTTCATATTCCGAGTGGGATTCTGCTGGATTCATCGTGGTAGGTTTTTAACGAAAAGTTTCAGACTTGGTTATGTGTTTGCGATTGGCTTGGTCTTTGACGTTTGCCCTACTCCGAATAACCCTCGAAGTGTCATTCTGTTGGATATATGAAAGATGCTCTAATTTGGCAAAATGTATTACTTGGTTGCGAATTGCAAGGGTGTCGGAAATTTATTTTATCCCTGTGATTCAGAGTTCATCGTAATGCGTTTCACATTCTGAGTTTTTTTTTATGTTGAGTTTTACTTAGAAACATTAGAAAAACTATCAGACTTGGTCATTTGCTCGCGAAAGGCGAGCGTGTAGGAAATTTGTAGCAGCTATGCGATTCAGTGTTACTCTTACTGCGATTAACATTCGGAGTTGGATACTGCTGGATTTATAGTTGTAGCTCTATTTCGGAAATTGTTAGACTTAGTAATTTGTTCGGTAATGCCGAGCATCTCAAAATTTTGTTTAAATCTGATATATTGCGTTCTTACTGGAATTCTCAATCGCAGTTGGATTCTATTGGTTTCTTCGAATTACCTCAATTTTTGAAAATATCATTCTTTGTCTTGGTTTCTCGTGTGGCCGTCGTTGCTAAAATCGTTTGCATTTCTGCGATTCATTCTTCATCTTATTACAATCCATTTTCTGTACTTGATGCAGTTATTTTGTTCGACGTGGCTCTCTTTGGGATAGTGTCAAGCTTAGTCCTGTGTTCGCGAGTGACGCGCATCTTTGTAAATGGTTGTATCTTTGCGATTTGCGTGCATCTTATTGCGATTCACAATTGTTATTATGTACCGTTGGTTTTCATCACATTGCTACTCTGGGGATAATGTTTTACTTGCTTTTTTTCTCGCCATTGGATGGTGTCTTTTACATATGTTATATTTCTATGATTCGGGCTCGATTCCTCTGGGATTCACGATTAATTCGGTTCGTTTGTGGACGTAGTTCCGTTTGGAAGAATGACTACGTATTCTTCTGTTCGCGAATGGCGGGCGTTTCTGAAATCTGTATGAAATCGGAAATCGAACCGCAAGAAGTGTACTACCTGGGACCCCAGCATGTCTCCCTGCAGGACTTGAATGACATGGTGGGGGGAAAGTTCCTCACTGCGCTCGATTCAGGAGCCAGACGCCAGTAGCCAGTCGCAGATCAGGACCGTTATTGTCATTCTGCTCCGTCGCTTCTTAAGTATCAATCCCATTGTAACACCTCTTGACCTTGATCTATAAAAACAACAAATTTGGCATTCCGTATCTGCTCTTCGGCGTTCTTCCTCCTATTTCCTTTGTGGAAGAAAGATAATCAAATTTCTCGACCAAAAACTCAGACTGGGAATTGTGTTCACATTCTATGGGAAAAGCCACTATTGCGAGCTTTTCAATCGGATCGCCACCATCAGGATGTAAGAGCAGAGAAATGACAGAAATTACGGGACTTGGTGCACATCTTCTGAAATCTCACATTTGGCATGACTGATAAGTTACTCATCGTCAACGATATATTCCGATATTGGAGAGCTTTAGACCTTCTGTATTCTCCTTGAGGTTTGTAATTCATTTTTTCCATGTATACCTTTTAAATGCCTAAAGGAAAGGTAATTGCGATGCGAATCAGGAAATCAGCATTCAGGAAGTGTAATTCTGCACGCAGAGGATGATGCTGGGCAGGCTTTGCCCATACTAGGATCATTTTTCAGCTTTCTGGCTCTAAACAATTGCAGGAACTGTTATTATTTTCTGATGACCCACGTTAAGTTGTGGTGTTCATAATATCGATATGAACTTTAGGCCGGGATGAATTCAAGACCTTCCATCCCTGCATGCTGCTATAGAGGAATATTGGGAAGCACTCTTTTCTCTAATGGATATTCATAGTGTGGTTAAGGAGCATTTTCTGCATATTAACAATCACGCCCTCTCAAGTTCCTTGGAGGAACGAGGAGGGGAGTGTTTGGATGGTAAGTGAAGTATCATTGAGCCAAAACTCTCCACTTCCCATCCGTATTTCTCTATCAAGAGATTGTTTTCCCTATAGTCATTGGTGACATGGTTCGTCCGAGGAAGGAACAGACTTACATAAGAAGGGGAACCACACTCTCCCCGTGCAATGTGCAAGAATTGCCGGGCGTCTCCTTGAGCTATGTTAACGTCTCTCAACCAATGAATTAATTAGAATGACTTCATTCCTTAGGCTTGTACGTGGGAAATTTTCGAGTAGAGGATGAAAGCTTATGTAGAACAATTTGTTAGCATTTTGGGAATCGGGAGACATACAGCGGCGGGATGAGCGCGACCTCGCTTATATTATGGGAACTTTATTTTCCTTGAATGAATTGCTAGATGTCACGTCAGATGAAATGCCTCAACGGGGCGGGGATTCCATCCAAGGCCATAAGAAGACCATAAGAAGTTGTCCTTGGAAGTTCGATTGCTGGACGTCCAATGGACGCCCAAAGAAGGAATGACACATCGTTTCGTTCATATTGTCGAAATCTAAATGAAATCATGCTCTGGTCCAAGTATAATGTCACACTATGTATTGATTGAAGTTATTGGGTTGCGACCAAAGATGGGAGATTATAAGAAGAAAAAAAACAAAATAAATCCCACGATCGGATCCTCGTAAAGCCATTCCTTAAAGCCTTCATTCAATATGGAAATAATTGAGTGTTCAATGTAGGGAAATTCTGCTCGAATGAAGCTCAGAATGCATGAGAATATATCGATCCATGGCGATGGCATCCTATGTACATCCAACGGACGACTGCCTCTGGACCCATATCCGTTTCTGGACAACTGGACTGTCCATGGACGAGTTTTGGATCACCCATGGCTACTTGGGTTGGGTATAGGTATGTTTCCCTTTGAGATAGCTCCCTTAGTTTGCGATAAAGTTCTCCCCGCGTTTGTACAGGGCTTGGGTAAATGACTGGAACCCATTCTTGGCGACCTTCTTCAATGCGTTGGTTACGGTTGATAGGACAGCCGCCTTTGGCGCACTACCTTTGTGACACATGGGTGATGATATCTGTACATGTTGATGTCGAGGTAATGTTCGACACGTTCCTTATGGAGAACAAATTCCGAAACTTAAAGCGTTTATTGGCATAATGTGTTATTAATTGAAGACAGCCTGCGAGACCTGCAACTTCACCTAATGCGTTCGACGAGCAACGTCCACAAGTAAGGAGGAGGTCCGAAAATGTCTGCAATGCAGAAGACTCCGAAGTGTCTATGTCCGATATTTCTGAGCCTGTTAAAATCTCAGAGGGGGGGGGGGGTACTCTTCAAATGTTTCAGGAGAACCTACTGCTCAAAAAAAGGTGCTGCAAGTGGGTGCCATTTGCTCTAACTGGAATGCCGAAGGGGCATCGGGAAGATAAGACGAAATAAGTCCGTAATCTGCCTAATTGGCCCTCGAATACCCTACTACATTCATGATTTCGTGACAGGTAATGAGACTCGGAATAAATATTTTCAAGTAGGACTTAGACAAAAACATCGGAAATGAATGAAATGAGGCAACTTCCTTCCCAAATAATATCTGTTGTCAGGTGAAGGGAAATGGAGTCGATTCATCGCGTTTTCTTCCTCATTGGTCGCGTTTCTGGCATGATTCGGTGCCTGATGGTGACAACCAGATAGTATTTGCACGAGTGCTAGTTCCTGGTTAGAAGAAGCTGACAGAAGACGACCAAAGCTGCAGGTCTTGAAGCATAACATCGCATTGCGCTTAAAAGGTCCCTATTGAGATCTTCGTAATAAATTGGAAACAATATTTTTCTGCGAAGAGCGTGTCGATCATATTATAGGCATCAATGGTGCATTAGTCTGTTAGGGAGTAGGACGAAAGTGAACGGTTTCAAACTGCACGCCTTAATTACGCTGATCTTCGAGGATTGACATTGTTACGGAGGATCAGCACCAGCATTTGACCACGATAGGAATGGATTTGCACCTTTCTATAATCAGAATGCGAGTAACCTTCGTGAGAAAGGGCTGTGATGCACCCTTCCCACCAAACATACATCCTCGAAGCATCCCACGAGGATCGACAAGCCTTCTCGCTTTCAAATTGGACGTTTGCATTTCATACTAGTCGACGAATGAAAGAAAACACTACGTGTAAGCACAGGTAATGCAAGAAAACGCACGCTTCCAGAACCACATCGAAAGAAGAGGAAAAAGGTTCAGGTGCTGTGAGTGTGGTTTGGCCTTCTATGATCTTCTCTTTTGAAGACATTCACACCGTAAAACATTATGGGAAGTATGTTCAGCTTTGAAAATTCCAGAATTCCGTTCGATTCTTTGACTTCATGCAAAAGGTGCTACCGGCCAAGGCGCAAGTACACTGCGCATTTATAGCTCTCAGATTTACGTACGCGGGCAAGCGTCGAAGCCGCGAGAATTCCGAGTTGATTTGCCAGAATGGAATTCTGCAAGCAAAAAGGAACGCATAGGAGCAATGGACTTTGACATGCTATTCGCCGCTATGTGAACATGTAACATCTCATCCAGGTTCGTCTCACATTCCATGTCAATACCGGTTGATGTTTATTGACCTTCGTGGAAACCCATAGAATGCACCATGACCCTCTTCGCTCCACTTCTGCGATGCAAGCACCATCGTTTTTTTTCGGGATGGCCAGGTAACAATAAAGCGCAATCCGGAGTCTCCCATTCACATTTGGACTAAGGGAACTAATCGATTTGGCAATGTGGCAAATCCAGATCCGGCAATCTGGATTATGCACCAGTAGTGACTGGGAATGGGAGAGGAAAAGGACCTCACTAATCAAGTGGCCCTCATTCTTTTGAACAGCTGAACCACGTCATTTCAGAGCTTTCCTATGGAATATCATAATTATTGGTCGTCCTAGCAAATGTACTTTTTACGTGTATTTTTTTACGTTTCATAAAATGCATGAAAAGAGCCGTATTTACGAAAAACTGGTCATTCCTTGTCATAGTATGAATAACAGACCAAATATTCCTATTGAATGAAGAAGTCGATTAGGGCGCCAAGGAATGGTAATTTCAGGGCAAAACCCGGCGATTTCCGATTGCATTTTCCTTATAATGACAGGAAACTGACCAAAATGGAACAGAGTGTGCGAGTAATGAGTACGATATCTGGTCGGGCCGGTTTCTTCTCTGCAAAAATGGAAAGGATGACGAGGAATTGAAAGTCACGGTGAGAGGTGATGTTCATTGTAAATTTGCTCAGAAATTGAAGTTAGCAACAGTTTTGTCTTATCATTTCCTTGGAATTTTGACTTCATTAAATATATGAAAAAAATAAATGTATTACATGTCAGGCGCCACAGACATTACACGTGAATTGTAGGACGACGACGCGATCGTCTACCGAACTGCGCTAGGATTCGGCAAATAAATGAACTCATTCGCAAGGACGAATCTCGGAAAGAGGGTCTTGGCATGAGGTCAGCAGTCTGGGTATACAGTCTGCGTATGGGGGAAGGGGCGTTGATACAATGGACATGTTGTGCAACGTCTATATTGATGGCCGCTGTACAATAAGTGGTATCGCGAAAATTTTCTGGCACGTCTAAGGCGCTGCTCTCACCAAGGTTTGGGTTCTGTCCGTATCTAGTAAGAAGCAGAGTCGCAGTTCTAAATCTGCTTGGATTCCGATTAGTCGTTGTGTGACCGCGCCTGATGTCTTTTCAGGAAGGTTGACTGGAAGACTGGGATTGCACATCATGCTGCAATTCTTAGGCCAGCGAATTCCTAGCCCACCTCCTCCAACTCCATGCCAACCTTCTACGAAAAAATAGCGCACTTAGAGCTTGCACGACCTGGTAAAATATGCATCACCTGTGAAAAGTAGTGGGATGGGTGGGGCGACAGATAGCATACGATCTCCAGCACTAACGTCAAGGGTCCACTCGATATCCCGCGTCTTCTCTAAGGTTTCTCCTCATTATCCTCCAATTCTTCTCACTATCCTTGTCCGACTCACTCACTTGGCACAAGGATTGACCATGCAACTCTCCCGCGCGACCCTTTTTTTCCGTTATGCCGGACATAAGCATTTCTTTTACGGTGATACGGTGGATCGGTGATCTTTATAAAAGTTCCTCCTACATCAATACTTTCTTCATTAAAATCAACCTTTCGGAAGCCTTCCAGCACGAGTTGATTGGGTACTTGGGATAATTTAAAGATATTTAAATATATTGAAAAGGTGGTGGAAATGTGGGTAGGAGGTGGGAAGGGCGATGATAGGAATCGAGTTGAAGGTGGAATGCAAATGCTTTTTTCCTGTACCACCATACTCGGAAAGTAATTACACTCTTACCAATGCTACCCTGTACGTTTCTCTGAGTAGGAGTAAGAAAACCACAGATTTTGTTACGTTTAGATTAGAATAACTTTAAGAGTAACAGCAAGAGTCTCTAATGTTACCTGATTTGCTTCTTCAAAAAGGAGCCAATAACCTCATTTTGAAATAGTTCTTGAAGCCTCAGAGAGCCGCGGGCGTTCAGATTGCGTGACCGAAAAATTTTCTGTTGAAAAATCAGCCGGCCTGGAGAGGAACATAGGAAGGAGGATGCGGAGAGAGGAGGGGGGGTTAGTTTCAGCCGGCAAGCAAAAGCACTCCATACGCAAACTGTCTGGGTCTGTTTGTTCTAATTTGTTTTTCCCACAGTACGAAACGAGGGGACCCTCATTCTATATAGGCGCTCTCTCGCAGGGTCCAGTCCTTCATTTTACATCACATGTACGGACGGGCGCGACAGATGAATGAAATGAGGGTGGTGTCCCCTGTTGCCCCATAGCAGACGTGGGTGCCGGCAATGAAGAAAAAGAATTCGGGTCGGGAGAGAAGAATTGGAGACTAATTACAGGTAAGGGTAAAAGGGCAAAAGTTACGAGTGACACCTGGCGACTTATGACCGCAACCTGCAGCCCCCTAGGGTGGCGGATAGAGAGTTGTTCATCCTTACGCCGGACGAGCACCCCCCCCCCCTCCCCCAGGCTCAGCCAATGGGAATATCATCTGCGTGGCCTAAACGTCGATTCGACAGCATTTTTCTCTGTGGCTTTTTGCAATGACTCGTAGCAAGCAATATAAACCAAGTAGCTGTTCTACTCGGATGAAGCTCAGAACGAACGAGAAGATATCGATCCATGGCGATGACATCCGATCTACGTCCAGAGGATGACCGCTTCTGGACTCTTATCCATCTCCGGACAACTGGATTGTCCTGGGACGAATTTGGATCACCCGTGGCTGCTAGGGAGTGTGGCCCAAAAATTCTCCAGCACAAAGGATTTATTTCTTCAGCCATTTTTGACGATTACTCTTCATATTAACTTCACAGAATGTCAACATGAACCACAACCAAAGAAACCACATTTTGCCTCTTGAGCAGATTCATCAGATGATCACTCGTGTAGCTTCAACTCCTCATACTCATATTCTCTAAACATTAGTCACTATGAACTGCGAAACGAAGAAAACAGGATTAGTTAGTATTTATATCCTCAAATCCAGATATTATTATTCCTGATGAGAGCATATTGAATGAGACATGCACCTTATCATAAAGGGGACAGCTGTTTCACTTCCGTTATGTGCATATTTAGTATCTTTTCGCAGTCATGGATTCCAGTGAGCTATTCTGGATTACTTAAATAGATAATGGATAGCTGCAATGATTTACTTTTAACTTCAGTTAAAATATCTTCATATTATAATAACTTTGCACCTTAATATCAAAAGAAAAATCTGAAATACCGTAATCCTAGATGAATGGGCCAATAATTTCATTATACTAGACATTATACTTTATGCAGCGGTTATTAATTATGATCCAATTCTTCCCCAACTAAACGAAGGATATATCTGACCTTACGGTCAGATATATCCCAGGTAGCACACCTCGTTGGGCTCACGTTGGCTGCAAGTGGGGGACCATGGGCCCACATCGCAGTGGGCATCTCATGTAGGCCCCATATCGGTGCTAGTGCGGCAGCCAACATGTTTCATATCTATGGGAAAGCCACCTATCTCACTCGTTCCAACAAACAAGGTTTCCACAAGTGAAGCCAGATGGCGCCAAACAGTTCCTTTTCGGTGGTATGAGGTAGTGACTCGATATAATTTGACGGTATTTTTCATTCGGTACCAGATGTTTTCCCCACTGACAATGTTAAGGGGAAGAGATTCAAATTCTTCAAAGCATATGTTAACTAATATCTTGCAATATCGCATGATACACGAACCGGTCATGGAATGAGGAAGTCATAACTGAATGAAGTCGTTTTTTCATCATCCGGATAAAGGAAAAGGGACTTCGCCCCCGCCGTTTGCTTTCTTCGCGTTCCTCCATCCGTTCCCTTCCTCCTCTGTCTAGTCGCGAATCCCTCGAAGGGGAATGCCCGTCTTCTACCCGTCGCATCCTCCAAGGAGGTTCTGACTCTCTAGCACACGGGATCGGGATCGTGGGTGGATGGCATGAAACTGGCTTTAGCGTAATGGAGCTTTAAACCTCCTTTAGCTCCTCGTGTCGCTTTGGTATATTGATGACCATTTTGCCTTGCATGACCTTAAAAATTGACCTCAAAAAGCCGTCGCTTCGAATCCAGTCATTCCCCTGCTGCATGTCGGTGCCTTCTTTCCTGGAAATGAATGTAAAATAAATGACGCGATTGAGTTCAAAATATGTTCGAAACAATGCATGATGGACGTTGACATCAGGGGCGAAGTGGATTCCATTTATACTTCAATCTACAACGAAGACCTTGACAATACCCTAAAACTTGTCATTGCGTGGATCCTTGAAAGCGGAGGAAACGTCGGAAGCAACGGGAAGGCGGGGCAAAGCTGCATGGCCTCTTCTGTCTCTCGCATTTAACTATTGGGTAACATGCTTTCCTTTGTAGTTCGGCAGGCCTGTATCATTAAATTTCAAATGTGCCGATTTTCACTCTCCCGTGCAGCGAAGATGTGAATTTCTTTGTTGCATTTCACTGCCTTATGTTCACTCTTGATATGGGAAATTTCCACAGCCTGCAAGGGTTCGGCGAAACCGGATCGACATCTAACGGCTTTCATTTTTTTCCTTCTTATCGCAGATGGAACTGAAAGGGGGTGGAAGGGGAGATAAGCATCTCCAGCCGAAAGGGGGAGGGGAGAGGGGGGAGAGATAAGCATCTCCATTCGAAGGGGAGAGGGAAGGTCGAGCCTCCAGCTCCAGGCAACTCCAGAGTATAAAAGGGCGTTCGGATGCATAGTCTGTCAGTCATTTCTGCGACCGTCTTCAACTCTGGTCGGTTGGGTCTCCTTCGTCCGGTAAGTCATTTCGCTTAATTCCTCCATCATTTGTTTTATGGATTCTTTGTTGTTTGGTGAGGAAACTGTGCGCGAGTGATGCTTTGATTTTTGTGTTTCTTTTTTTATTATTATAGATTAACGTATGTTGGTGAATTCACAGCTAATATCTGTAAGTTGTAAGTGTAATAGCGCTGCCTTACGGAATAAAACAAGGTGGATTTGCCATTAAGAACCCTGTTCAAATGGAAGTTTGTTCTCCGAAGCATGAAACGCACCCTTTTTTTAATAGGGAAATCGATGGGTACTTGCAACACTGGCGGAATTTACCCTCCATGATATACTGAGTGCAGAAGACAACTTCATAGTGTCGAAGTTAATATGGTACTAAAGAAGTGTGCTAACCGAGAAAATTGAAATTTTTCTTGAATTCGCCTTTATATAAGCGACCGAGCTTTCGAATCTAAATCGACTGTGTGAATCGTCTCCTCCACAGTTGGTGTTGTCATGTAGGTTTAGTTTCAATACCTTCTCGGACCGTAGGGCTGGTCTCCCGTGTTCATTTCAGTCGCCGTCGCATGGTCAAGGGGCTAACGTGGCATGTGCAGGTTACTAATGTATGAAAGGGGGATGACAAATGCCGCTCGACTTTTCCCGCATCGCGTAGAATCTGATTGATTTTTTCCCAAATTGACCATAGAATGAGCGTCTGTAAAATGACTTGTGGTTTGAAGAACGTCCACCTGCGGCTTCATTTCGTTCCTCTGTTTTCTCTTACGTAAGTTGGGATGTGTGATAGTCACAGGCCTTTTTGGTACCGTGCTTCTTGGTAAATTCTCTATGGTATTTTATGCTGGCAGTCGTCGCCACGCCTTGCACACCTCTCGACATCAGCGCCGTAGAGATCCAGAACATCCTCACGACATGGGAAGAAGCGTGAGACAATTGCACAGCATCGGACAAGGAATTGATATGGATGGACTTTGAAGCTTGGACGGCTCTCCGCCGACTCTTGCAGAGCAATGGCAGCTTCGGCCCTGCTGGCACCTACTTCATCGGCAACAATCTGGTCGACGATCCAGCAGCACAGTAAGGCCAAGATGATAGCCGATTCCTTAGTTTCAACGGTGACATTCCCCACGAACTTTTTCTGAATATTTTTTCCCTTTTTCGAAATTGAAGGTCGACTCGAAGGGATCAGTGGTTGTCAGACGCAAATGTAGGACCTCGCTGGTAGGACCTTGGTCGGCACAGCTCCGAACCCTGCGCCGTTCTGGCCGGAAACTGATCTGGAATCGTCCTGAAGGACGTTCCCTGCCAGGAACCTCACGGATTCATCTGTGGGCCGAGTGCGTTTGTTTTCCCTCGAACTGGCGAGAGGTATCCGTAAAAAGAATCTGGATTTGGCGGAAGAATGGGTATAATTTTGTAACTTGGAGAGGAAGGATCTTTGAATTGCCGAGTGCTGCAATTTATACTTGGGTGCTGGGTCCACCTTTTCAATAATACTTTTTTTTATCACTTCACTACTAAATACATAACCGCAAATTCGTGATCTTTTCGGACTTGCGACTGTGAAGCTGACCTATTAAGCGACATTTTAAATGTTACGGAGTTTGAAGTTGTCGACGGCGGATCATAATATTGCATGCTACCTCGTACTTTCTGGAAGAACCATCGCAATTGAGATGCGCGAACCCTCAAATACATGAGGAAAAAATTTCGGCAGTTTCAGTCTCTCGAGCATTCTCTCGCTGCGCATTGCGAGTTTGTGAATGGAATGCGCTTTTTGGAAACGCTATCGATTATTACACTGTTAGCTCATTACTCATTTCGACTGCTTTCGAGTAATTGAGTCCTCTGGGCATCGGAATAACTTCGGCATAGAAAACTGCGCAAGGGTTTGGAACGACTCGGATGTCCTTGTTTTCAGACAGGTCCTCATATCCCTCATTTGCCCGAGTTTAACGTTACTTTCTATGTATTAGACTCTGAACGTTTTGTCTAACTGGCATGAAAAGAAATGACGGAGGAAAAAGACAGCACAGTACTCCCTCGAAATATATTGGAGTTTATTTATATATTGGAAATTAACTTTGCTCTAAATTGTCATCTCACATTCGTAACGATCTAAGTCCGGTGTTTTGAGTACATCTTTGACTCATCGTTTGTCGAAAACCACGGCTTGGAACTTGCGTTGCCGCACGATTTTAAGTACTTATTCACGAGATGCAAGTGAAAAGAAAATAAAACCTTTTGGAAATGGTGGTCGCATCTTTTGTATATTTCCGCGATCAAGATAAACAAGGAAGTGCAACCAGGAAATGCTCATTTATTCACCAAATTTTTTTCGGCGTTCCGCTATAAATTGGTTCCTGTGAAAATGATGCATTTGGGCCTTGTCTGAAGTCGACGAGGTAGGGTAGTCTAAATGGGAGGCCCTTTTTTCCATGAGAAATTTCCGATACGATTGGTATCCAAAAGTTGGCACCTGCTTCTTGCAAGGAAATAAGTAATGAATCCCTCTTTGCATGCACGCTACATAGAGATCGATTGCCTTTTTTTGCCGGTCCTGGGAGTCGTATTGGACTGTCCACACGCACACGGCGTTCCTCAAAAGAATCTCACTGAATGGGCTCTGCTTAATTTGAATTAAGCGGCACGGGTGGAACTAAGACAAAAGGGGGTAGGTGTTCTGTTGCGAATCGCTATTTCAGCACGCTGTGTAAGGAGTTGAGACGAACGTCATTATAGGATCGATTCTCTTTTATTCATTTTCAATCGCTAATTAATAATTCGTCGTGCGGTTAGCTCGGATTTTCACCGAGTTCTTTCGCTTCAATGAAATGCATGTTCCTCGCTCTCTGCGCGATTACTCTAGCCTCCTTTCCTCTTCACAAGCCATCCGTCTACGAGGACAGGGGAAGGTTTTAGGAAGGTTCTTAGGGAAGGTTGTCTTTACTTTTGAATTGACTTTTTTCAAGGGTCAAAAATATTTTTGCAATCCATTTGAAAAATTTTTTATTCTGCTGCTCTGATAAAACTCAAGTAATCAGTCATATTCTTTCCTCATTTGACGCAAACTTCTTTTTGACATTTAGTAGTAATATGAAAAGTAAATTAAAACCATACTCCTCCATGATCCATCGATTCTTGTTGGAAGGTGAGGCGTTCAAATTCCTCCCAATGGGAGATCACTGGAAGGACACCTTCCCTGAGCATTCGGAGGGAGGTGGCACCCGTTACCGACTAATCAAGGAAGATCTTTCTGTTCGAATAAATCCCCTCCAAAAACCATGACATTCTGTGCGCCTCTCGCACCCCCTGAATATTTTCTGGGATTCGCATTGTCGGCGTGCGCGACCTGGGAAGATGACGTATGAATTACGGATCCGAAAGTCGAAAAGTTCTGGTAAATGCTTGCAAATACCGATTGCAACACGCCTTGGCAGATTCCAAATGGTCTTCAAGGATCTTGAATTGTCACTGGGAGATTTTCTGTTTAGGAGATATTGCTCGGAAATATCAATTTTTTGCTTTTTGATGTAATTGCTAGCCTTGGTGTCTTCCTAACTTTGTCATACAGCAAGTCACACAAACATTATTGCAAAATTTGCAAAATTTAGATTGTGGACAGTGTTTCCCTCTTCCTTAACCCTATTCTGTTATATAAACCCCCGCCAGCCTTGAATTCTCTTTGGCACATTGACAATCTTTGGCATATTGGCAAATATTGCAAGATATCAGTGTAGACGCATGCTGGACAACTGTAGGTTGCATGTCCTTTCGCGTTATCAGAGAATGGGATGGATGAAATTCAATGACACATACGGGAGATTTTATTGAATATATATGCATAATTATGAGCATCAATTTCACGCGAGTAAAACTTGAACTCAATTTTAAAGGAATATATATATTGTGGTTCAAAAGGGTTTAGAGACAAACCACTGAAAGGAGTAATCAATAACATGAAGTGCAAGAGCTAAGAACTACAGGGATTCTAAAAAGAACAATATGCAGTGGATCTCGGAAAAAAGACTCTACGAATAATAGAAGACGCACATGGCAGTTGCAGAGTACCATCAGCAAAAGGTGGAAATAATTTTCAGACGGAAGGGCAAGACACTTGCAGGGGGTAGGGTGTTACGGAAGGTTTCAGTTATGCGACCGCTCGGGTAACTGTCAAGCTGGGGCAATACATGAAAAAAAACACACTGCTGCAGGTGTAAGTGTGTCGACATAGTCGTTCGTCACCGGAGTTTTCGTTCTATGATCCGGAGATCTTCACCTTTAAGGAAAAATGTGTAAGGAGATACGTGCACTCATTTAGTGCCAGGTTAGTTGCGTCGCGTACCAATCAGATAACAAGCAAATCACCTATTCCACAATAGGTGTCCCTGGACCTAAAACGGGTTTCCCTGAAATCGTCCGAAGCAGAAGGTTGATGGCGAAATTCAATAAGGAAATGCATGAAACTTTAGTAGAGCTCATGACATTTAAATGGGTGGGAAATCATACCAACAGGGACCAAATGCTTCATTACGATTCTCAGAAAGAGGGTGATAATAACGCGTTGTGGAATGAATGCCATGCACTTATTTAATTCCCAGGTCATTACCATTGATCCAAACATTTGTAGTGGCAACATCTCGAAACGACGAAAGCTTTTGAACCATGTGTCCAGTTAATTTCCAGCTTCTCGTGGGATTAGCACTATGAAGAGAGATGGGAATCATTCGAGAACAGAAAACCCTCAGGTAGGGAACTTAATCTTCATGTAGTCCTACGAAAGGGATATTATTCTTCAAGTCTCTCTTTTTCAAGCTAGCAACAAAATGAAAAAGAGGAAATGCCAGCTTCAATCAGGAATTCATATATGGTGAAGACCAGTGAAACGTAGCCTAATGTCACTTGTTCACGTTTGCTCAAAAAGCAAACGTCAACAAGTGTTAAACAAGTGACAAGTTGTGTTGCAAGAAATTTTGCAGGAACCACCTTCCTCCTTCCAGTTGCAGGTCTGATGTTGGAAGGAATTTCGTCGCTTTCGCCTCTCGGCTTTCCTGAAGGATCAGTTTGCAGGTAGCACCTTCATTGGGCAAAAAGGGATGTCACAAAAATCTTCGAAAGAGGCA
>CAJPEV010003986.1:0-25959 GCA_905338385.1 Darwinula stevensoni
ACTTGACAGTAAGCAACTAGGATAGTAAAAAAAAAAAATTCATTCAATAAGAGGGTTAGGCCTACCCTAAAATTAAGGAACGCTCGACCTCGGCACGTGATATCGAAATGGGTGAAATCGCCTCTTAATATCACTATCTTAAATCTTGTGCCAGTTTCCTCTCATGCCAGAGTGGAAAATCTCCCTCCCCGCCTTGGTCAGACTTATCACCCCACCACTACTGAACTTTCTCTAGCAACACATTCACTAAAACACAAATAGCCTTTAACTTGAATTGGGCGAAGCAACGCTGCTGAATTGGACCTCCTCCGGATTTTTTCCTTTTTAGCCATGTGTCCTTATGCTTGCCTGAACGGTGGAACATGCTCTGGACCGAATACGTGTTCGTGTCCAGAAGGATACTTCGGAAGACGGTGTCACATACGTGAGTCCCTCCTGACACATTCTGAAAGTCTGTCATACTAAGTTTGAAGCAGGAATGGGCAATCATGTTCAAATTCACAATTCACACTTGAATATAAAATCTTGTCCAATGACTCAGTTCAAATATGTTAATACATGTATATTCGAACAGATCTTGATAGTTATTAATGAATATAATGTGATTGCCATTCTTCCTTATTTCTAAGTCTTTACCATGACATTCTGAAGATGCCATATAATTCAGTTCACTTTCAGCATGAGTAAAACTCATGAAACCGTTAACGGCTGCAGAAGACAAAAGAGTGATGCAAAAAATGCATGTTTCGGTTTTCCAAAGCCTCTTGGTCGAATGCGCCAAAGAGATATTTATTGTAGTTTTAGGTATAAGGTAATAGGTATATATATATTATTTTTCACTGAAAAGAATATAGAACAAACTGAAAAAAGGGAGTAACAACAGTGACAGAAACTGCAACAAGAATATTGGATGATACTCGATATGTATCCTGAATGAGAATAGTCGGCCGCATACATTGATTTCATTAAGCTCCTTATATTGGATATTAGAGCATTATTATAATAATCCTATAAGCTATAAGCTAAAATATTTTTAAAATTTGAATAGTCTGAATGCCAATAATAGTGGGCCGTTAAGAAGGTTACATCTCATTACAGCTGTGTGCAATCCACCATGCCAGAACGAAGGATACTGTGTGAAACACAATATCTGCGTTTGTCCAAGGGGAACCTGGCAACCGGACTGCAAGAAGCCATTATTCGCCTTGTAAGCATTCGCATGAGGACCAATATCTTCCTAGGTTTTCTCGTGTACTGTGTCTAATTGCAAGAGGAATTTTTCACAGGAATTCCCTGCGGAGGCCTTGAAGATTCACCGAGGAGCTAGTGAATGCACTGCCACGGTTTACTTACAAAACTAATATTTGTTGTTTTTGCGACATGTATAATCGGACCAAGCGGATTTAATAAAGAAATTCACGGTTGAGACTATAATCGGTTTGTTTTTCGATCCGAATTATATATGATTAAATAATTAAATTAAAATAGACGTACATAAAAAGTACAGTCAACCCCCGATATAACACCGCTGCTGGTCATTGCCGATTTTGGCGCTATGGCGAATTGACAGCATTCCTCATATCTTTTTAGGGAGATTCGTCCGCATGTAGAGGTTGGCAACAAGAAAGGATGGTTTTATACAGTGTCGGTATGATGAGGGTTGGCTGTATTGCTTTCACACTACTCACCCACAATATACCGTATATCCAAGCCCAGATCAAGGTCATTATTGTGTATCATATGATCCCATGACTATCTTCCAAATAAGCTATTGTGATGTCATGATGTTGATACTACAAGGTGATGGAAAAGTCACCCTTTTGCATGCTTCGAGAAGGCGCGTATATTTATTTCATGCATTGGCAAATAATTTTATCAGTGTACCAATAGAAAATAGAGCATTTTAAAAACCAAAATGTTCGATCTAGATAAGTGCTAAGTCGCGTTGCTCAAATTCTCAGAGTGTGCGTAACAATTTTCGAAGTCCGAGATACTAAAAATGAAACGGCAAATAAGTTCCTCACCTGAAAGAGAGATAATAAAATTGCCAAGTGACTTTCTGATGGCCGGACGTCTTGAACAAACGTAGATCGGGGCCAGCAGCAGCAGGAGTGGAAAATATGGCTCTACTATCAATCTCAATCAGGAGGGAAGCATAATGTGGACAGCACGAAACTCAGGAAGACGAAACCACCCAAAATGGTCACTGGAAACGAAATGTTTAGCTGTTTAAAAATCCAGAATGAGAGTGTTTAGAAGGATATGAGAGGCTTACCAATTTTTACTGAAATCTTTTGAGCAATCATTCGACCTCCAATGATGGCTAAGGCAGTGCTGAGTCCTTGCCCACAAAAGCTTCCCAATCCCACTCCCCATACATTCTGGTAATTGGTGGAAATGATTTCTTTATAAGACGCTTGGAATCCGAGGCCGAGGAAGACGAAGGACTTCACCTGTCGGGCTGTGAGGGCGATGGTGGCCAATTGTGATCGATCGCCCCACTCGGACACGAACGTGAGGGTGAACGATTGAATGAGGATCCTGTGGTAAAGAGGCAGAAATGTCTCACTTGCCCCGGCCCTCGCTTTAAGTCGCAGAGATTCCTGTGTCAGAATTAGAAATCTTCCATTGATGAAATTCGAATCGGCATGGACACATGAGGCTCGCATTCTCGATCACCTCTTCTTTCTTCTGGAGATCTGCCTGAACTTCCTCGAACTCTTCCTGCCCTTCATTCCCAGACATTTCGATTCCTTCCTGCAACATCTTGACGCCAAAGAGAGCAAACAAAGCGGCAGAGGCATACTGCGTGTAAACCTCCGGAATGACGGTAGCAGCGCATCCAATTACAACTGTAACAGACAAGTACTTCGAGATAACGAAAGCGCTTCGAGAGGCCAAAGGGTCTTAAAACCCAAATCCATGTATGCTTACCGGCAAAAAGTGTCATGAAGGTAAGAGCAAGCATTGCTCCAGAAAAGACTGCGACTCGCGGATGTCTCATTGCCATGATTGCAGCTATTAGGAACGTTTTATCTCCTAGTTCAGACACGATGTTCACTGACAAGGAAGCCACAAATCCGTGGAAAAAACTAGCATCGTGATCAAGGAATGTATGAGGAGCTGCCATCGTGTCAAAACTCTTCCCGGAGACAGTTGATTGCTCAATATCACATATTCCGCCTATGGGAAATCGAACAGCGTTGTTATTCGCTTATTACAGAAGTGGAAATACAAAGTGGAAAGACGACATTAAAACCAGTGAATAAAGACATGAATGAAATTTCTGACGATAGGAAGAGAATAACATGAAAAAATGCTTCCACTGGAAAACAACCCGATCTTATGGCAGCAAAAATCTAGCTGTTTGAGTGATAGGCTGCTTGAGTGTGGATTCACGCGCATTCACATCTGATGTGAATGCGCGAGGACACACGGTCTCTAAGTATACGCAGCTCCCTGAGCAGACATTTGGAAATGAGGAAAGAGAAGAAGCGCATCGTCCGTTCTGGAATTGTGAAACGGAGATTGACACAAGAACAGTGGTTCCCAGACATTCAGCATCTTCTCCATGCGAGGAAAACCCCGATACCTTCACAAAGCACCTCACAAGCATATAATGAATTATCCACCTTCGAAGCAGGATCCGCTACAGTGAATGCTTCAAGGCAGGGTTGGCACGTGATATAGACCCGGTCTCGGGATCGATAGAACGCATGCTCGTGTCGTCCCTTCTACTAGAAGCGTCGTCGGATCAAGCCCCGACGCGCAGAAGCTTTCATATACGGGGTGAGACAAAAAATGCGCCGCTCTTTGAAACTCTTTGACGTTTGATAGACGGCAGATATAATGAAACAAATTGTTTTGCTAATTACTTCAATCTAACCTCTGAACATTCCAAAATTCTCGTTCATTTTTATTAAGCCAATTTTCCGAATGAGTGATTTTACGAAATCTGCTCGAGTGATACCTTGCTTGAGGGAGTCCAAAGACGAAAACTTCTCATGCCGATTCCTGTAAACAGCCTCCGACAGGACTGTCCAGATGGAATCGTCGAGCGGGTTGCAGTCGGGGGAATTCGGAGACCATTCGGTGTGTTTGATGAACTCGGGAGTATTTTGTGTCAGGAAATGCTGTGTTGCCCGGGTTCGATGGGATGGGGCATTGTCTTAGAGGAAAATGTAGTCATCGTTTGGGTACAATGTTCTGCGGGATGGAAGAAGCACCCTAGGAAAAAATTCCCGCTATAAACAACAATCAATCCAGCTGGAAAAATCCAACAGTCCTAGCTGGCAACAGCTGGATTTCCAGCTGGTGCGGGTCGTAAATTGGTATGCTATTTCTAGCTGGACTTTCCTGCTGGATGAAGCTGGGAGTTTCCAGACATAAACCATAATATCTCCAGCTGGATAAAGGAAATTTCTCGTTGGAAATTGTCGCATCTCCAGCTGGAAGCAGGAGAGCTCCTGCTAGAATTTGCTGCATTCCTAGAAGGAAGCTGGATTGCTCTTGCTGGAAATTGCTGGAATTTCAGCGGAGCGCTGATACAGAGTGGCACTGGTTCTGGAAATGAATTTTAAAATCATCTGGATCCCTGCCCAGGTAGCACAACGTTAGCGGGTCGCGCGCTAAATCTGGGAGATGTAGGCAATGGCTCCATTTATAGGCCTTGAACTGACATGGGAATTTTGATACAACCAGTTAAAATATCAATAACAAGACTGCTTTACTTCATTTTGGGTCCTGCAAGTCATTTCAATATTAAAGTCTGTCTTTTAAATCAATTTTATTTAAAAATAGATACGGAAACCATATCACCAGGAAACTCTGGTTTGCTGGTGATCAATTGCTACCATGGGCAACCTGTCTCTGTCACCATAGGATGTTAATTGTATCAAATAACAGACTTTAGCATGTGTTGTACATCATCAGTACACAAAGAGTACACAAGAGCACAAGTTCTTGGAATTTGCATTGTCTTGTGATTCAATCCGTAATCATCAGGGACAGCCAAAATGGAAGATGATTAGATACACTTCTAAGATTCCTGGACTCCTGATCAGCGGCACTATTCAAGAGTGAACACATCTCCTTTGGATTTTGGCACTGATTCTAATATTTGTAGCAGTTATCAACAGAGGTAAATACTTGACTCACAGAGCCTGAGAACTCTGTGACAAGTTGTTACAATGGCACAAATTTCAAGCTGAGACACTGGGCTTTTTGGAATATCCCTGCAGTAAAGCAAATCACCTTAGCAAAAAAATTGCAGCAGTAAACATTCAAAATGGGCTAGTCCATAGTTTAGATCTAAGCCTATATTATCATTGCCTGCAGCGAGAACAAAAACACTCATACAAGGTTCAAGCTCAGGCCTATGAGCGGACATGACAACAGTTGACACCAATGGTTTTATTTAAAAAAAAAAAAACTGATTTTTTTTTGTGGCTAAAACCTACTTCTTGAAAGCCCTGAAAATTTTCCGTTTTATTCTTCCTGGTCTGCCAAAAGACATTTTATAAGTCCGACAAGACGACCTATGAATGAGCAGAATGACTAGCCCAGCCTCTATTGGGCATGACAGCCTACCCCCGTAATAAAACCGTAACATCTTGCAGACAGGCTACCCGGGCAGCACTTCAAGTGAACCGGAACAGGACGGAAGAGTGGATTTGAGCGTCTTCGATTTCATCGGGAGTGATGGCAGACTAGTCTATCATGCAAACTACATACGCTTTTTGCGAAAATATTTTCACCTTTCTTGAATATGCTAAACTCCGAGAAATTCACGTTTTGTCCCACGAAAAAAAAAAAATTGTTTCGTGGGACAAATGTTCCTGTCACAGCATTCTCTCACTTTTCGAACAAAATGTAATACACTGTTTCTGGATTGAATACGTATACCACTTACTGGAGGAAAAAGGAAGGAGACAACTCAGATTGTTGGTGCCATCTAGATGAAATAATTGCCGCCATTTTTGTAAAATTTGGCTTCATAGTTTTCTGTATAGGTCTGTCCAGTTGCCAATGCAAGATCTCCTGACCACTGATACTGAAATGGACAGAACTTCATATATGGAGGCCATGCATTATGAAGGGGGTGTTCCAAGTTTGGATTATAGCTCCACCCCATCCATTCTCAAGATAGCAGGCAGTAATAACTGCTCCGTCTTCCGCAGAGAGTACCATCCTCATTGATAGACTAAGGGGAACTGACGCAAAATTGATGCGGGTAACGGGCATCAGCCTCCTTCCTCCCGTTGCTCTCCCGGGCAAAAAAAGTTGAGTCACTTTAGTGACATGGCTAGAGAACGATGAATGAACGAAATGAAAGAAACCCTTCTTGAAAGTCTGACAGAAAAAAAACTAATGATATATGCGCCCCAATTAGAGATGAGAGTGGTGGTAACATTACCGTAACGTTACCGGTTTACTGGTAATTCCCGCAGTGTTGATTACCGGTAATATTACTAGTAAATTACCAGTTAATCACTTTGTCACATTTTCAGCCTTTTTCCCGCTAGAAAAATGCATACTATCTTGCTGTATTAGTTTTTTTTTATTGCCGGAGAGAGTTATCCAAGGCTTTGTGATTATGTTATCGTCATTGACGATAACAGCATTGCAGCATTTCTACATGTCTTTCATGTTATGCTGAGAAATTAATTAGAAATTAATTAGTACAGGGATTTTCTAACCCCTGGCCAATCCCTGTCGAAAATTCCGACGGGATCCAGTTCGTGTTTTGAATGGAACTAGCTGGTAACAGCTGGATTTAGCTGGTATTCCTCACCAGCTGAGAAGCTGGAATTTGCTGGAATGGGTGCAGAAACTTTACTTTTACTCAAAGAGAATAAAAAAGGAGGGACTTTTGTTTGTGAAAATCTGAAGAGGTAAGCATATGCTTTTACGCTAAATTGCAGAAAGCACTGTATTTTAAATCTTATTTAGGAGCTTTGAAGACCTAGATCTGATCTCTGATGACCTAGATCTTTGGAGATTTCTGGTGTACCAATTTCGGTACACTTGAATGATGACTTAGCTCATCTCCAAGCTGGATCATGCAGTCTCCCACCGAAACCATCTCCAATTCCAGCCTGGATCAAGTAGTTTACCAGTCGGAAACCAGTTAGATTTCCATCTCAGAATGATATGGAAAAGGTCCAAATTTACAGATGGAACCATCTAAGATATCCAGCTGGAACTTAGCTGGATCCAGCTTCCTGATCCAGACTGGAACCGTCAGCTGGAATTATTGACTGGGATAGTCTTTGAATGTTCAAATCCTGTTCAAATCCGCAATAAATATGTTGGCGGCTATGACACCAAAGATAAAGTATCGCGCTTTCGTCCTATTTCGTTTTTTATGTCGATTTTAGGAAATGTACATTATTTAGCAGCGTCACTTCAGAATTTTTTTTAACCATTCACGGTCTAGAACGAATGAAAGTATGAGGGTGAATCTAAGTGACGACCAATGATTTTTTTCTTGCCACCTGTTTCATGCAGTATCAAGCACACGTTCATTTGCCAATACTGAGGGGTCAGTATTGATGGGAATGCCTATCCTGCGAAGTCTTTGGTCGTGGATAGAACACTTGGGAAAATAAATCAAAAATTACTTTTCAATCCAACCTATGAAAAGAAAATACTTAAATGTCTCAGAAAGGAATGAGTGTCCCGCCTGTTCCGACTAGGACCGTATTTTCACTAAATAGCCCTGACCCCATTCAGACTGGAGTCGGATGACTTTCGTTGGCTTATTCGGGTGTGCGTCGGAATGTCGAATGAGGAAACCCAGAAAGGTAGTAATGTCGAAGGGCAAAAATGTAGATGTCATGAAATGTCGCTTGTGCTTAATGTCGAATGGAATGGAACCAGAATTCTAAAACATCGAAGAAGAGGAAATGTCTACTCGTGTCGAATGTCGAAAGATGTGATTTCTCACAGATTGATCCCTCCATGGGAGTGTGCAAACTTGACTTAGTTGAACGATATGGGGCGACGAAGGGACGAAGGGATTGGTGGAGCTATTCGAACGTCACTGTGTATATAACTGGAAAGTCATGAGATCCCTTTCCATAGAGAGGTGGCATCGACGATTTTCTAGTATTGTTTGAAAACTCATCCTAATGTCTTCCTCATGATCCAAGAACTCCCGGAGGAGAATACACAGATCAGGAAATAGGAAATTTGGAAACTGGGATTCCCCGGGAAATGAAGAGGAAGGTGGAAGAAACTCATCATCAACAAATACGGTCTGTTACCCTGGAATATCGAAACAGAGACGCCAATAACTTCTTGAGTGCGATTGCATACAATGTGAAATATTGAATGACCAACTGCAATGATGGTCAAACTTTACAATCATGATTTTGAACGATTGTTTTCCTGAAATCCATGGAAAAATTTGACCGAAAAGTGCTCCGCCTAACGAGTGCATTAAAGCAGTCCCATTCAACATTTACTCCATGTGCCTTTTCTCCTCTCGACATTGCTGTATTTCTACATTCTCTCCATCGAAATTTTTGCCTTCGACTAGTTTCTTGTCGACATTTCTTCTTTCGACATTCCGAAGCGCACCGGGCTTACTCGTCTCTGGTGAGCTCCTCTTTTCCCGGCAGCTTCGTATGTTGCACGCATACACGCGCAAATCAAAGCTAAACCTAATTAAACGATTCCTTCCCCCACCAGAACGATTTTTTCTGTTCTTAAAATTTTTTTTCGAGCCATTTGGATGCGCGTCTGATTATTGACGGAAATATTAATGAAGACCGGAAGGTCGAGAGGGCAGGAACCGGTCAGCATATATTACCTTTTCTTTTTTTCATTTCCAGATTTGACTTGTTTTGGCGCTTAGAATGTCAAAAACAAAAAAGTTCCACTAGCTGTCTCATTCTCGGTATCCACATCCCTAGTTGTCTGCCAAAGCTTGTCTCTCAATATTTCACAAGTGCGTTGCTTTAGATATATATGGCTTCCAAAAGAGGATATTGAGAATAAAAAAAAAAAATTTAATATGGCAATTTTGGAGTACTGGTAAACTAGTGGTAATACATCGGTAAAATACCCGTAATTACCGGTAAATTAATTGTAAATTACCGGTAAGTAATGGCCTCTACCTTACCGGTAATTTTACATCTCTAGCCCCAATAAACACCCAAGGCTTTCAATGAGCGGCGCGTTTTTTTTGTATTACCTGAATGCAATTCAAAGTGAACTCGGAAAGTTGAACTCTCCAAAGATCCATCAAGGGCCTATACAGAACGGGATGTATTGTACAGGTTCTTGACTCACTCTACTCACTGACCTATTTTCTTCCTCGCTTCAGGTTTGATTATCGTGGGCAGCTGTGAAAACTTCAATGCAGCAACAATGAGGGTTTATGTGGCAAGGCCACCTAAAATAGAAAAGCACAGTTCAGGTTCAGATGATACAAA
Source organism: Darwinula stevensoni (assembly GCA_905338385.1). Taxonomy (NCBI): domain Eukaryota; kingdom Metazoa; phylum Arthropoda; class Ostracoda; order Podocopida; family Darwinulidae; genus Darwinula; species Darwinula stevensoni. Next base: position 9,441 of record CAJPEV010003986.1, read on the forward strand.
GAAAACGTTTCCCTTGATCAGGCAAGTTCTTTTTATTGGGGTATTTGAAAGAAAAAGCGTATGGTCAGTAACCGAAACCTTTTAGAAACTTGAGGAAATTCACAAAGAATTAAATCCTATTCCAGGCTTGATGCAGCGTGTTCAGGTTTAGCTCAAGCATTTGGATTTCGATGATACCGCCTCAATATGAGTCATTATGTTCATCTGAAAAACTACATATTAAATTGAACCCCAATGGACACCTGACACATCCTCCCTATTGCATAGTGAGCAATATTCCAAAACAACAAAACACCATGAAATTCGCAGAACGAAACTCATAAGCCTTATTGTATGCATCTAGCATGAAAAATGGCGAAAATTTAATAGTAGCCTTTTTTCACTTGAAATCGACGTCGGAGCTATATGAAATGAGTTATAGAACTTATTTCATATAGCATCCTGACGTTAGGCCCATGGCTGTCAACTCTCTAACACTAGCTCTAGATCCATCTTAACCTAACGTAATGTGTTCTATAAGTTCATCTCTATAAGATGTAAAATTACCAGTAATGTAGAGGCCATTACTTACCGGTAATTTACAAGTAACTGACTGGTAATTACCGGTATTTTACCGATGAATTGCCACTCGGTTACCGATACTCCAAAAGTATCCATGTGAAAACTTTTTCCTCAATATCCACTTTTGCAAGCTAATTTATAGCTAAAGCAACATCCCACTTATGAAATATTGAGAGACAAGCTTTGGCAGAGAACTAGGGATGTGGATGCCGAGACAGTTAGTGGATCTTTTCTGTTTTTTAACTTTCTCCACAAACAAGCAAAATCTGGAAAATACTTAAATTTCATTCCCAAGTGTTCTATCCACGACAAAAGACTTTGTAGGGTAGGTATTACCGTTAAGAGAGGGGTCAGTATTCACAAATTAATTGTGATATATACTGCGTGAAACAGGTGCCAATAAAAAGAAATTGTCGGTCGTCACTATCATCCACGCTCATACTTTCATTCGTCCTAGACCATAAGTGAGTAAAAAAAAAATACTAAAGTGACGCTGGTAAATAATGCACGTTTCCTACCATCGACACGAAAAAGACGAAATAGGACGAAAGCGTTATACTTCACCTTCGGTGTCATAGCCACCATCATATTTATAGCGGATTTGAACAGTGAGCACTGATTTGAACAGGATAAGCACATTCAATGCGTATCCCATTCAATAATTTCAGCTGGTGGTTCCAGTCTAGATATTTTAGATGGTTCCATCTGTAAATTTGGCTCTTTTCCATATAGTTTCCAGATGGAAACCTAACTGGTTTCCAGCTGGAAACGATAGTGTCTTAGCTGGTAAAATACGTGATCCAGGCTGGAATTAGAGATGGTTTTAGCTGGAAGTCTGCATGATCCATCTTGGAGATGAGATGAGATTAGCCATCCATCACTCAAGCGTACCAAAATTGGTACACCAGAGATATTCACAGGTCTAGGTCTTCAGAGATCAGAGCTCTTCAAAGTCTTCAAAGCTCCTAAATAAGATTTAACATACAGTGCTTTCTGCAACTTAGTGTCAAAACAATTGCTTACCTCTTCAGATTTTCACAAACAAGAATCCCTCTTTGTTCATATTCTTTGAGAAACACAGGAAAGTTTCTTCTCCCATTCCAGCAAATTCCAGTTAAAACGCATAATGGATCCATGCAGGAATTTTTCACTGGGATTGGCCAGGGGTTAGAAAATCTCTACTAATTTCTATGTAATTTTTCCACATAAATGAGAGACAAGCGGAAATACTACTAAGGTTTTCATACCTTAATGATTATCTCATCTTCATTGACTCTGGCCATGGATAACTCACTCTGGCAAAAAATGAATGCAACAGGATAGTATGCATTTTTTTTACTGAAGAAAAGTGCTGAAAATATGACAAAGTGATCCGCTGGCAATTTACCGGTAATATTACCGGTAATCAACACTGCGGTAATTACCGGTAAGCCAGTGACGTTACGGTAATTTTACTACCACTCACATCTCTAAATGTGTATGGTAACAAAAAATTACTCATCACCGTATATATAGTTTATTGTATTAATTATCCTTCATTTAACCTAACCCAAGAGAAATTAGCTGGAATCATTCCATTTAGACAATGTGTGGAAAGGTTACAGGCGAATCCCATGAAAAACAAGGGATGCCAATGGGAATCTTAAGGGTTTTTTTATGAGAATCCCAAAGGAATTTTCAAAAGGGATGACAGCCTGCGATGATTATAAAAATGTCCGATCCGGTTCACTACGTCGCGAAGCGGATCAGTCGAAACGAGTTGAAAAAAAAAATTTTCCTCATGGGAAACAAAGTCGAAGTTAAAGTAAGCAGCCTGCATGACAGTCGGCGTAGATGATAAAACTTTTCAATAGAGTCCAATAATTTCATGAAGTTTCGGCGACATCTCCATGCAGGAAAAGCCACCTTACACAACTATTCGAAAGAGTTTCAAAATCACAAACCGCCACCCCATTAGTGCACAATACTGAAAAGTTTCCTATTCATCGCAGATTGCCAAAACTAATTTCATGAAGCTTCGGCGTCATTTTCATGCAGGAAAAGTCACATTTCGCAACAATCTGAAAGAGTTGCGAAATCGACACCAGCAACCGCTACATACTAAAAATTCTTCTAATCATCGCAGACTGGCAAAAGTAACTTCATTCACGAAATCGACACCAGGAACCACTTGAGGAAAATTTTCAGAGTGGATGACTGATCATTGCATACTGGCAAAAATTGCATCACATAACTTCGACTTCTTCTCCATTTAGGAAAAGTCACCAGTCACAACTATCTGAAAGAGTTACGAAATCGACACCAACAACCACTATAGTCCCCCATACTGAAAATTCGAAAGAGTTATAAAATCGCTAACCCCAACCCCTTCAGTGCACTGTACTTAGAGATGTGAGTGGTGGTAACATTACCGTAACGTTACCGGTTTACTGGTATTTACTGCAGTGTTTCTTACCGGTAATATTACCGGTAAATAACCTATGAATCATTTTTTCATATGTTCAGCACTTTTTTCGCTAGAAAAATGCATACTATGTATTTACTTTTTGCCGGAGAGTTATACAAGGCTTTGTGATGTTTTCGTCAATGACGACAACATAATCACAAAGGTATCAAGGCCTTTGCAGCATTTCTGCATGTCTGTTACGCTGAGAATTTTCTTATTCCTCACCTATTCCTCTCCAGCTGAGAAGCTGGAATTTGCTGGAATGGGTGCAGGAACTTTCCTGTCTTACTCAAAGAGAATAAACAAGGAGCGACTCTGTGAAAATCTGAAGAGGTAAGCAATTGTTTTGACGCTAAATTGCAGAAACCACTACATGTTAAATTTTATTTAGGAGCTTTGATCTCTGAAGACCTGGACCGTAGATTCATATTTAGTCAAAATCGGTTTAAAACCGAAACTGGACAAACTATGAATTTTGAGATGATGGAGCATAGACCGTAACGGCATTTGAGGCGTAATGATCCACCCATAAACTTTGTAACTTTGTGAGGAAATCCCAGACCAACTTCTCAACGCCTAATGTCTAATAATGATTTTTTTTTATATTGGGTCGAATTTCACTTTAATTCACTTTAATTCACAATTAAATGCGTGGTAGATTCCTCTACGTGTATGCCGATTTTCATCAAAATCCGAGATGTTCGCGGTTTCTCGCTGATCGATTTGGCGTGGAATGACCTAAAATGCTTAAGTGGCTAAGATTTGACGAATGATATCTCTGTAAGGAGATACGGTAAAATCATGAAACTTTCAGGGCTACTTGATCAAGACATAATCTAATGAGGTTTAAAAGATTTTATCAAGTTGATAAGATCTTGATTCAAGAGGCTTTTATAGAATCACTTTTTCAGCCCGATAGAGGGCGCTGCGATTAAATGAACACTTACCTTTTTGGCGATGAAAAGTAAATTAAACGGCAATTGCATAGCTTATGAAATTTTCCTTTGAAAATTGGCACACAGACCCTAATTGAGTAACCTTATGTGTATGCCCAATGTCATCAAAATCAACCACCTACAGATTCACAACTTACCAAAAACTTACCAAAAATTGTAGCTTTTTTAAGGCTCACTTTGTATCTAGATAATGGAAGATTTCTGCCGAATTTGAAGCTAAATTAATACATTTTGTCACATTCTTAGTTCAAAATGGTTTCTAAGTTCTCGGATGTAAACATAAAGCGCTATCGGCATCCTTGAATTACTTCCTCGATGACGCTCAGTTACAATCTCCGGTGTATTTCGTATCCTTCAAGTTTGAAACGGTGTATCACGTGACACATTAGATCAATTTCCTTCAAACTTGGCGAAAAACCTTCCTTCCTCTATCCATATGCGTAAATGAAATATTGGACCGATCGAATAAAAGCTACTATCATTCCAACGAAAAATGAATTGGCAAAAAAATGTTGAAACACCGTGTAGTTAGTAAATACTTCACCAGCCAATCCGAAATGTAGTGTTGCCGCAGATCATTTCCATTAGTAGCTTAATATTATATTAATAACACATGAATTTTGAGCAGCATGCTTCTATAAAACCTTGGCTCTAGTTACAGAAATAAGTTTGGCGAACAAGAAATCCTATGAATGATAAATGACAACGATCGCATGGAATCCCCCTTTACAGCCAAAAAATTGGAGCAAATTTGCTTTCTCATTTCGAAAAACGAGTTGGCGGGTACCTTCGCGTTCAGGTTCGTATAAAGCCCATTTTCAGTTTAAACATGTTATGGGCAGAGAAAACACTAAAGATGTACTTTTTAATGAAAATACATGTATCAAATACTCATGCTGGATGTTGCATATGACGTGAAGAAATCCTGGCTATCCACAATCTGCTGGTGCTGCTCCATTCCACAATATGGTTTTAATGATGCATCTCACTAATAGGAACAAATGGAAGTCGGATGTCTCAAATGGAGACTTCTCTCTTGTACGGGGGACGAAATTCTGAAATGTGATATATATGAAATTATATTTACAATTCAGTTTAGGGCACATTTAAATTGGAATACAAGTTCTTGGGAAATAAAATAGGAGGCATTGCTTTTGCAGCGACCCTTTTGGATCATATTGGCTGGAGAAGGTGAAGTGCACTGGAGAGGATGGAAAAGGGGATTTTCTTCTGCATTAATCTGAGGCCTTCAAGAATTGTGGCATGACTAACGTTTGGATAGAAACACAAACGGAACCGGCGTGAGATTAATTTTTTGCGGAGAACACAGAATCTTGCTTTTCCAGAATTTCTTCTGGATGAAATTCACATCCTTTCGTATAATGCAAGTAATTTAACCCAATGACGCCAGGAACCATAATATTAAATTTTAAAACCCATAGTGTTCTGAAGTCGCTGGGCGTGAATGTGTTAATCATGAGGAGCGATTACTTCGGCAAAAAAAAGTAATCTTACGCCGGTTCCAGTTATGCGTTTCTTTCGAAGCATCGCCCATGGAACACCTACTCTCGCAGGCCAAATAATAATGAAAACCAAGAAAATCCACATTCTCTACTGCTCTCGCGCACTTCCCTTTCTCCAGCTAATATTCTGGTCACTACGAAAGTAACGCCTTCTATTTCATTTCTTCAAAACTAGTTTGGCAATTTAAAAGATACATAAGTACAGAGTATTTGGCTACTAGCGAGTTTGATAGCCCTTCGGGCAAATAAACTCGCTATGGACGCATCTTCGTCGCCCTATAATCAGAGGAAATTCCTCATGCATTTTAAGCATCCGTTTTCGAAGTTAATTTCTAATTATGCGTTCAAACCTCTTGGTTAATAGGATTGGCAATTCTTGCACCTTCGGCATTCGCACCCTAAAATTAGAGTCGTTTCATAAAATATTAATAGTGACCCCATATGACTTCCATAAGCTCCTTACTTCAGCATTTAAACGCAATAATTCTGTGCACACTATAAATACTTCATGTGGAGTTTCACCTTTATATTCATATCTATCAATATATTTGGTCTCAAGTACTTCGGGTGTCCGGAAAGTAATGATAATCGTTTGTAAATATGTAACTCTACAAGCAGCGCACTTCCCACTGCTCAGGCACTTAGAGCAATATGGATCGTTTCCAGCACCTAACTGGTTTCCAGCTGGGAACTATATGGAAAAGGTCCAAATTTACAGGTGGATATCTTCAGCTGGAACTTAGCTGGATCCAGCTTCCTGATCCAGGCTGGAATTATTGACTGGGATAGTCATTGAATGTGTTTATCCTGTTCAAATCCGCAATAAATATGTTGGCGACTATGCCACCGAAGGTAAAGTATCGCGCTTTCGCCTTATTTCGCCTTCTTCATGTCGATGGTAGGAAACGTACATTATTTACCAGCGTCACTTTAGTATTTTTTTTTTAACCATTCACGGTCTAGGACGAATGAAGTTGGATCTAAGAGACGAACGATAATTTTCTTCTTGCCACCTGTTCCACGCAATATCAAGCACACGTTCAATTGTCAATACTGACCCCTCTTAATTAGGGCTGGGCGATATGGATTTTTAAAGCATCGATATCGCCAAGGTGTTTACACAGGGGGGACTTGATCAACCTCATTATTTTGGTAATGATTCTGACATGATCTTGAATGCATGACATCATGGAAATTACTTGTAAATTACGGATAAGTAATGGCCTCTACCTCTACCTCTAATGGGTAATTTTATATCTCTAACCGTACTGAAAACTGCCGAAACTTCATGAAGTTTCGGCATGCTCTCCATGCTGGAAAAATCACCTTTCACAACAATCCGAGCCACAAAATCGACACCAGCAACCATTTGAGGAAAATTTTCAGTGTGAATCATTGCATGAATCATTGCAGAATGGCAAAAATTAAAACACATAGCATCGACCTCTTCTCCATATAGGAAAAGTCAACAGAACAATTATTCGAAAGATTTTCAAAATCGCTAACCGCCACCCGTGCACCTTAGTGAAAAGTTTCCGAAACATCCAAGACTGCAAAAGTAACTTCATATAGTTTCGGCGTTTTCCCCATGCATGTAAAGTCTATATCCATAAATGTCCAAAAGAGTTACAAAATCGCCATCTGCCAACCATTCTGTCCACCATACTGAAAAGTTTCCTAAAAATCGCAGAATGCCAAAAATAATTTCATAAAGTTTCGATGTCTTCTTCATTTAGGAAGTCACTAGTCACAACTATCCGAAAGAGTTACAAAATCGACACCAACAACCACTATAGTCCCCCTATAGTGGTAGAAAAATACTGAAAAGTATTTTACTGTATACTGAAAATTAATCGAAAATTCCTGAAAATTCCTAATCATCGCAGATTGAAAATATGAAATTCATATAACTTCATAGTTGTCTCAGGGCAATGTCTCCATTCACAAATTTCCGAAAGAGTTTCAAAATCGCTAACCCCAACCCCTTCTGAACCATACTGAAAATTTTCCTAATCATCCCAGACAGCCAAAACCAATGTCATGAAGCTTTTGGCGTCTTCTCCATGCAGAAAAGACACCTTTCACAACATTCCGAAAGAGTTTCAAAATCGCAATCCGCCACCCTTTCAGTACATTATACAGAAAATATTTCTAATCATCGTAAACAGCAAAAACTATCACATTGCTTCGCACTCTTCTCCATTTTGGAAAAGTCACATTTCCACAATAATCCGAGTCCATCATACTGAAAAGTTTCCCATTCATCGCATACTGCCAAAACTAATTTCTTATAACTGTTTTCGTCTCCAGGCAGGTTAAGTTTTCCTTCATAGCTTCCTGCAGTTTTAAAATTATCACCTGCCTGAAAAATACTTCGAACAACTATGAGAGGTTCGACGAAGCAATAGATCTCATCTTTGGTCGAAGAAGTCTTTCTTCTTATGCTCCCCTACTGAGTGCATTTTAATGCCATGGCGGACAGAAAATGAATGTATGGCTATTTGGTAACATGGAACTTTCGTATAAATTTTCAATAAAGTCCCAAATCTTAGTTCTCGACAGGGTCGTCGCCTTCTACAGTATGAGAAGGTGGTAACCGAATTCAGGTGGTTCCATACCATAAATATCTTGTCATGATCCTCAGCTCTCGTGGTTCGTGGAGAATCGCCCAAAAAACGCATTCCCACTAAGCTAGAAAAGCCCTGGGTTCAATTAAACCGACCCTAATCAAATACTTCCTTCTCCCCTCAAACGTGTTTTTGAAAGTATTTGACAGCAAAGTATTTGAAACCCTGTGGCAAACTATGGGTCCGAATTTTGGTGCTTTGAAAACAAAAGGGAAAGTGAAAAATTGCATAACAGATTCTGTAAATGGATACTGAGGGTGCTGAACGTGGAGAACTCGGTCGGCACAACTTAATTTAGGAACATTATACTGTATCAGGCCGCTTAAGTATCTCGAATAGCATATAACATTGAATCAACCTTGATTCAACGTTGCTTCAATTCAATGTTATATGCTACTTGGGACCCGTTGCGTTTAATCTCCATACCAGACACCAGACTTGCAAAACTCGCATTGCCTCGGCCTATTCCGGTCTTCATGTCATTCTTTTATGCACTGAAGTATATTCTACTGCATGTAGTGTCTACGGCTAAGTGAAGTCTGATTTGCATACGCTAGAATCAGTGAGGGGCTGGTACATATTGGATCAGGGGAGCAGCAGTGGCTTTCTGTGTGTGATTCTTCGCATAAGGCAACCCTGGAAAACTGAATTTTGAAAGTTCGATGAAAAACTGACCTTGAATATAATCTTTGTGAGGAATATTTTTAGTTTTGGGTGTGCCTGTGCAATGGGTCGTCATAATTACTTTGGAAAGCCTGGACTTCCCTACTCTTCCAATCAGCTTCCTGTGTTACATGCATATTATAAAATACCTCGTACGCAATGGCTCTTTGTGGTTAGCAATTCCTCCTGTGTAAAAAAAAAAGATAACTTTGTATTCTTGTTGCCAAAGCTGATTCTCGTTGATCCTGAAATTTAGACTGAACCTCCTCCGCAACTGGCTTGACTCCATAATGTGTGCATCTCGCAGGACCTAGGCTGTTGAGTCTCTTTATAAGAAAGACAGAAATTTAAGGAATGTTTTGCTGAGAAAATAGCTTTTAGACATAGGACATAATAGTCAGGTCTAAATGTCCAGTAACTTAGCATGATACATGCTTTCAACATTACCTGATTTCCAGTTTTTCATGCAGAATGGAGAATGTATGGACATGGGTATGGACATGTTGCAACAACTAAGATGCACTTTTATGATGGAAAACCTCCTGAAGAACTTTTCAGAAAAGCTCTTCTTCTCAGAAAACTCATTCATAAAACTTCTTCACTTTGGTGGGTTTCTTTCATCTACAATAGAATAGGTAATCCTTTGAATTCAGAATTTTTTTAGGACCTAAATATATGAAGGCCAACATCTGCTCATATAGGCATTCTTTCTTCTCATAGATATTTTTCTTCTCATACTGTTACAAAATGAGTGAAAATAAGAGAAGAGGACCTGAAGTACTTTTAAAATACGGCTCCTGGAACAGTCTCTGAGAGTCTCTCTAAATATATGGACAACATCTGCTCAAATAGGCATCATATCTGTTGCTTAAGGTGTAGATAATCTTTAAACTGCCTGCCTCCTTCTTTAAAAGTAGTACATGATAACCACATGTTATGATACATTATGATACACAGTTATTCTAGGAATTTCTTTACATTTTGAATCATTGTTACTAAACTGATTTGTCTCCCCTAGATCCCAAAAAGCCATCAAAAGTCAGTTGTAAAAGTACCTTACTTTTACAACTGACTTTTGATTCAGCAGGCTTCAGTGCAAAAGCGAAAGGTTATACTCGAAAATGGACTGTTCTTGTACTCGCTTGATTTTGAAACTGCCAAAACTAATTTCATGTAGTTTCGGTGTCATCTCCATGCAAGAAAAGTCACTTTCCGCACCCTCCCGAAAGAGTTATGAAATCGACACCATCATACGCTTTAGTCCAGCATACTGAAAATTTTCCAAATCATCGTAGACTGCCAACATGAAATTCATACAACTTCATAGTTGTCTCAAGGCAGAAAAAGTCTCCATTCACATATTTCGAAAGTGTTTCAAAATCTCTAACCCCAACCTCTTCATTGCACCACATTGAAAAGTTTCCTAAACATATCAGACTGTCGAAACGAATTTCGTGAAGCTTCGGCGTCACCTCCATGCTGGAAAAGACACCTTTCACAACTATCCGAAAGAGATCCGAAATCGACACTAGTGACCACTTCCGTCAACCAGATTGAAAATTCTCCTAAGCATCGTAGACTGCCAAAACATACTTCACAGCGCTACGAAGTCATATCCATTCAGGAAAAGTATCCTTACACAAGTATTCGAAAGAGTCTCAAAATCGCAAACCGCCACCGTTTTAGTGCACCATAATGAAAATATTCCTAATCAATGCTGACTGCGATAATAAAATATATATACAGTCGAATTCGGTTATAACGAATCTATTGAAAGTCTTTATATTTCCTGGATTCGGCATTCCTTGAGAGTAATGTGGGTGTGGCTGGAGCAATGTTAGGGAGGGATAATCCCCAGTAACTAAGATCACCTTATCTTCAGTCGCCATTTGCATTTCTCGTTGACAACATGGCCAATGGAAAACGAAAGAGGCAAGCCTTCAAAATTGAAAGGAAAGTGTGCATGATTAGTTTAATAGAAGGAGCTCGAAGTGAAGCTAACGTCGCTCGCGAACATCGCGGTCATCTGTTTCCACAATTTGGGAAAATCGTGACAGCTTCATCCGTGATTACAAGAAATTCTCTATGACATCGACGAAGCCTTGCTAAAACATAGTGCTTCAAGGTCCAAAGAAGTGCAAACATCACAATTAGTGATGAAGCTGAATCTGAAGCTAGTGTAATATGAATAATGTAAACTGGAGTTGTAACGTTATATAGCATCAATTTTGAAAACAGGAAAACGGAGTGCCAATAAAGGCGACCTCGGTTATAACGAACCTCGATTACAAGTCCCTTTAATGACGTCATAACCGAGTTCAACTGTAACTTCATAGTCCTCTCAGAGCAGAAAACGACTATGAAGAAAACGAAAGAGTAATGAAATCGACACCAGCAACCACTTGAGTGCACAATACTGAAAAGTTTCTTCGCATCGCAGACTGCCAAAACTAAGTTCATGAAGCCTCGTCGTCAACTCCATGCTGGAAATAACACCTTTCACAACTATCCGAAAGTCCATTTGAAATCCCAGCATTCTGTGCCAAAATCCTTCCCGATGATAACATTTTAAGAATGTGATGAATTACATAAAGATAGGTTTCTCAGCGGGCCCATTACTTTTCAGTGGTGCAAATTGTTGATATTTCATTTTTTTATCCTGAACGTGCCGGAGACTCTTCCAAGTGTGTCTCGTTTTCATTGTCTGTGATATGGCATTCTTACTATGGTGTGTTTGTTGATCTATTTGCTATGACATTAAAGTCCTTTTGAAAACCCGAAAGAGTTACGAAGTCGACGCCAGCAACCGCTATGGTCCACCATATTGAAAATTCTTCTTATCATCGCAGACTGCCAATATGAAATTCATATAACTTCGGCGTCATCTCAATGCAGGAAAAGTAATTTCCACAACTTCCCGAAGGAGTTTACAAATCACCACCTGCCAGCCATTCAGTCCACCATACTGTAAAATTTCCTAAACATCGTAGACTGCCAAAAATATGAATCTTCGGCATCATTCAGGAAAAGATACTTTTCACAACTATCCGAAAGAGATACGAAATCGACACCAGGAACAACACCAAGGTACGTCATCCTGATATTTGCATGCAAAGCATCAATCTAATCTCTTTTATTACAACTATGATATTTGCACAAACATTGTATACCCATTATTAGCAAATTTTGGCCCAGGAGCTCAGGCAGAAGGCTCAAAATTGCTCAGGAACTCAGGGCTCAAAGGGTTAATCTTCATGCCAGACACCATACTTGCAAAATCGGCGAACACATGGCAACTAGGGTGGTGTGAACTAGACATCACTTGCTGGATAGGAAACATATTATCATATGCTATATAATAATATATATATATATGATTATTGTGCTCATATGGCTTTGGTGAAGTGTGGTATGCCCTAGATTTTCCATGCAATCGTGGCTTTTTTCTGCACGTTCGGACAACGGGCATGCGACATTGATTCTCTTGGTGAAGTTCTGCACTTCCGCGATAGATGAGTCTCCGACAGAAGTTTTAAAATCATTCCAAGCAACAACAAATAAAAAAATATTTGGATATATTGCAACCCAACGATGATCATTAGCAATTTTCGAGGAGGGATGTTTGGACTGAGAGAACAAGAAGGTAGGATGGATTACCATGACAGACTACACAATGTGCAACCGCGAAGAGATAAAAGACGAATTTTACCTGCTGGTTTGCCATGTATATAGAAACTCTCTCTTACTACGGTTTTAATGCGATCGTTCCAACAAGCAGAGTTTTTCCATTTTAATGCAATCATCGCATAGGGGTCAAGTATTACCCTGCCATTCTTGAACATACCCCAAGGAATGGGGCGTGCAAATTTCAAATCAATCAGATGATATTTAGAGGTAGCTCATCGAACTTCAACTTCCAGGAAGATCGCCCTTGTAGGAGGCCTACTATCTATGATGTCATCAATAATCATCGTGATGATGCATCATCGATTTTTTTGCCAATAATGTTCCGTGCACTTTTTTTTTCTTATACTGTTTCAAATGAGTGAAAATAAGAGGCGAGGTTCCAAGGACCTGAAGTACTTTTAAACTATGGCTCCTCAAGCAGTCTTTGAGAGTCCTGAAGATAAATTGCCATCATTGCCACATAATTTTTTTAGGATCTAAATATATGAAGAACAACAAACAAATCAATATGATTTGTTTGTTGTTCTTCATGTGATCAAATAGGCATCATATCTGCTGCTTAAGGTGTAGATAACCTTTAAACTGCCTGCCTCTTTCTTTAAAAGTATAGTTGGCTTACATGATGACCAAAGTTCTTCTAGGAATTTCTTTACATTTTGAATCATTGCTTAAACTTAACTGATTTGTCTCCCGTAGAACCTAAAAAGCGAACGTACTTTTACAAGGTGACTTTTGATTCTGCAGGCTTTAGTGCAAAAGCGAAAGGTTAAAAGAGCATATGATGCAGATGCTTGCCTGTTTCTTTGCCAGTATTTCCCAACAATGACTTCAACTCCTCTGGAAAAAGGTTCTACTGGAGTTCAACATTTCAGGACCCAAGGAAGAAGGGAAGAACGATCTGTTGGACTGAATTACACTCAAGTGGTGTAGAATTAAATTTTTTCTCATCCTAAGCGAGCATCATGTTCAAATGGCATGGAAACAGCTCAAAAGAATTGATAATGATATCAACTGATTGATATTTTCTCCATATTCCAGTGTGTTCATCTGCCTCTTGGAGACTTGTAGATCTTATGGAAAACTTGTTCACTTTTAGGGTTATACTTTTTCTGAAAAGTACAAAATGAAGTCAGAAACTGCATTTTAAACAGTGACTAAAAGTCAAATGCAGACAAAGAGTTCAATTTATTTTCAAATCAGGGCGTCAAATTGGCTTCTAGATTTCCCTGAACACCAAGCCACATGCCAACTCAATTATCTCTGAAAAAGGGAATTTAATTTTTGTCATTTTGCATGGCATGTCTCATATAGTATTCCGTGCAAAGGTTCAGAGTGAACCAGTATAAGGAACATTTTGTTAAGGAACACACAAAGTTTCCTGCCAGAAGACAGGTGAGAAGAAGATTGGGAGGAAAATATGCAAAGATCATGATGAAAAGACAGAAATTTGAACCAGTTCTAAGCTAAAACTGAACTAAATCCTTTTTTAGTATAATTTTTTTCATTTCAGTTTATTTTCTCAGTGCTCCCTAATAATTTCTTTGCTTATTTGCTAATTTCACAATTTTGCATCAGCAGGACCAGAGGGGAGAGAATAAACTCAGAAGAGAAAGGGAATTCATGATTGACTATTCAGAAGAGTTTCAAAATCGCTGCCATCCCTTTAGTGCACAATACTGTAATGTTTCCTAAACATCGCAGACTGCCAATAAAAAATTCATGGAGATTAGGCGTCTTCTCCATGCAAAAGAAGTCAACTACCACACCTTCCCGAAAGAGTAACAAATTAACACAACCACTATAGTCCACCATACTGAAAATTCTTCTAATCATCGCAAACTGGAAAAAAGTAGCTTCATATAGTTTCAACATCATCTCCATGCAGGAAAAGCTAACTTTCACTACTATCCGAAAAAGTTACGAAATCGGTAAGTTTTTTAAAACTATTCTAGGACGAATAAAAGTATGAAGGTGACGAACGATTATTTCTTTTCTTGCAATCTGTTTCACGCAGTAACAAGCACAGGTTCATTTGTCAATGCTCTCTAACCTATCCTGCAAAGTCTTTGGTCGTGGATGAGCTTGAGCTCCAGCACTTGGATTTCGATTAATAAAGCCTCAATGTGGGTCAATATGTCCATCTGAAAAACTACATATTAAATTGAACCACTATGAACACGTGACACATTCTCCATATTGCATAGTGAGCAAACTTGACATGGCTGTCTACTATCTAACACTAACTCTAGATCCATCTTAACCTAACGTAAGGTGTATGGTAACAGAAATTACGCACCACCGTATATCTAGTTTATTGTATTAATTATCCTTCATTTCACCTATCCCTAGAGAAATTACATGGAATCATTCCATTTAGACAATGTGTGGAAAGTTCACAGGCATGAGAGCCAAGTCGAATCCCATGAAAATCGCAAGGGATGTCTATGGCAATTTTTTAAATAGGTTTTTTTAATGAGAATCCCAAAGGAATTTTCAAAAGGGTGATTTTAATGATCAGAAAAATTTCCGATCAGGTTCAATAAATAGGTGGCGATGTCGATCAGGTCGAAACGCGGTGGAAAAAAAATTCCCTCATGGGAAACGAAGTCGAAGTTAAAGTAAGCAGCCTGCGTGACAGTCAGCGTAGAAAAGAAAACTTTTCAATAGCGTCCTTGGCAAGTGGTGATTTTGCCAGTATGCCGGGAAATACTGATGGCAACCTTGTTTCAATTGGAATGGATGACGGAGATATATAAAGTCAGTTAGGGCAATCAGATATCGGAAATCCTGGCAGTCGGGTCTACAAAATGGGTGGAAGGTGGATATTTTGAGACTCAATTGGAACACAGTGAAAGAAATTTGTCTGTGTCGACGACAAAGCAATATAATTTAATTTATTGCGATGGAGAATGATTAGAAAATTATTTCGGCTAAGTTGACTAAACGGGGGTTGGAGATCGCCAAACGCCACCCTTCAGAACAATACACTGAAAATTTTCCTAATCATGGAATACCATCCTTTCTGAACGAACTCACTACAACTCCCCCGGCGATTGGTAGGAAATAGCAAAAGCCAAAATTAAAATGTTCTCCATAGAACCAACCAACCCTGTTGGTTTGTTCTCAACCACAAAGAAAGCCAACTACTCAAACGCCCTCTCTTCCCTCGAATATGACATAAGATACTTGAAAACTTGTGACCTTGTGACCTCTCCTGACCTTGCGGAGTGATCACCTTAGTTCCAAAGGGTGGTGATTAACTGAATATTAAAAACTGGCGCCCATTACACTCCTGAATACAGATTATAAAATTTTCGCAAAAGTTCTAACCACTCGATTGAAACGTGTCTTGACCACCATTATCCACCCTGACCAAACATACTGCATCCCTAATCGCAATATTCGCAACAATCTCCACCTAATTCGTGACGTAATCTGGTACTCCAATAAGTACAAATGTCCTTTAATTTTACACCTTTTTCTGGCCATACTTGAGAAAACCCTTGTATGAAATATTTTTGTCCGCTCTCCAATCTCAGGAACTCCCACTTTCCTTGAGACGCGGAGTGATCACTTTAGTTCCAAAGGGTGGTGATAAACTGGGTATTAAAAACTGGCGCCCCATTACACTCCTTAATACAGATTATAAAATTTTCGCAAACGTTCTAACCACTCGATTGAAACGTGTCTTGACCACCATTATCCACCTGACCAAACATACTGCATCCCTAATCGCAATATTCACAACAATCTCCACCTAATTCGCGACGTAATCTGGTACTCCAATAAGTATAAATGTCCTCTAGGTATTATTTCTGTAGATCAAGAAAAGGCTTTTGACCGTGTTTCACATGATTATCTCTTTCATACGCTTCAGAAACTCTCCTTCCCTCATTGTTTTTATCAGCAATCAAAACCCTCTACAACAATAACCAATCTTTACTGAGAATAGGGAAGTATTTGTCAGCTCCTTTTCCCTTCCAAAGAGGTATCAGACAAGGTGATCCTTTATCTGGCCTTCTCTTTTCGATCTCCTTAGAACCATTCCTCCATTTA
>CAJPEV010003987.1:0-24116 GCA_905338385.1 Darwinula stevensoni
ACAATAATATATCATGTTCTCCCTTCAAAAGGCTCTCAATGCCTCCTCCGACGCCTCTTGTCTCGATAAGATGAACAAAGTCATGGTTGTAAGTTATGAACATTGGCATTTTCTTTCTCTGCCCAAGTTGATACAGACGGATAATTATATTTTTTTCGGCTCTCTCCCCAGGTGTTTTGGCTGTCTTGATCCATTCTTCGTTCTCATTAACTGGTGGAACCAACCGAGATATTTGCTCGCTTTCCCAATCATAATATACTCCCTTGATGTATTCTTGAGCTTGATGAATCCATGTGGACTCTTTTGCCAGAAAGCCTTTGCCAGTCGAACTGAAAGCTATAAAGAAAGATCGGCTTAACTTTATGGAAGATATGTCAATAACTTACCTGTAAACAAGAATACAATTACTTATTTAAATAATGATATACTTCCATGATGATCTTCAAGTATACACAAAACTTTATAAATAAATTTACTTGATTGCCTTTTCCGCGACCATTTGATTATACATGGCGCAAAAAAATAGAGGTAACCTCTAATTTTTTTGCAGCATATTCATGCTCGAAATGCATGTGCCGATACTACTGATGTGGTGCAGACATAGATGAGTTGAAACAATGTAAAACCTTACCTTCTATTGGGTATGAAATGCTGAATTCTGCATGCAAGTTTCTTGGGAGTTCATCTCCTTGCCAGAAAATCCAGAAGTATCCATCGGCATGACTCAGATGAAGTTCACGAAGGTCTAGAAACCAGAGGTCTTTGTAATTTTGGCAGAGTCCATGTACCCCAAGGACATATATTTTGATTTTGAGGCAGATCAATCTGCTGGTGGAGTTCATGTAGCAAATTACTGTATTGCACAGTATTCCAACGGAGAGGAATTCATATTCTCCGGATATGACACAGAAAATAAATTCGGCCAGTGGCTCTTTCAGAGAAAACATAAAGGTTTCACGGCAATCGCCCACTGTATGAAATCGTACGATGGCTACTTTCTGCTTTCGTATCTGCTAAAGAACGGAATAACTCCTAATGTCATCATGAATGGTGCAAAAATCATGTCCATTGAGATACC
The DNA here is from genome assembly GCA_905338385.1 of Darwinula stevensoni. Lineage (NCBI taxonomy): Eukaryota > Metazoa > Arthropoda > Ostracoda > Podocopida > Darwinulidae > Darwinula > Darwinula stevensoni. The sequence continues at coordinate 1,079 of CAJPEV010003987.1, forward strand.
CTCCCATAAAATCAGGGTAATAGACTCTTTCAATTTTCTTCCTATGGCCTTATATCTGCTAAAGAACGGAATAACTCCTAATGTCATCATGAACGGTGCAAAAATCATGTCCATTGAGATACCCTCCCATAAAATCAGGGTAATAGACTCTTTCAATTTTCTTCCTATGGCCTTGTCAAGACTCCCATCTACTTTTGGCCTAGACACCATCTCAAAGGGATATTTCCCTCACCTCATGAACGACCGTGAGCACCAAGATTACATCGGCCCCATTCCTCCTCCTGAGGCTCACGGGTGCGATTCCATGTTGTCACGCGAGAGAAAGCGATTTCTCGAGTGGCACCAAAAAAAGAAGAAAGAAGGCTAAATTTTCAATTTTCGTGATGAAAATAGAAAAGTATTGCCGGTCTGACGTCGATATTTTTAGAAGAGCCTGTCTTCAGTTCCGGGAACTCCTACTACAAGTGGCAGACTGTGACCCGTTCCAGTACCTCACAATTGCATCCGTATGTCACGCCATCTACAAGAATCATTTCATGAAACCTAATACCATCGCCATGGTCTCTTCTCATGGGTATAATGTTGAATCATTTTCAAAGGCCAGGTATCTTACCAATCTGAAATGACGGGTGCTATCCGCCTAGATATAGTCTGTACGTGACTTAGTAGCAGACGGTGAAAAGAAAATCGGATCTTTCAGAGTAGATGGTTTTCATGAAGAAACACGAACTTTTTTCGAGTTCAATGGTTGTCTCTTTCATGGATGCCAGCGCTGTCATGACCCTGAAGACATTCACCCCTACCTTGAATTTCCTATGAAACGTTTATACGAGAGGACAAAGAATAGACAAAAATATTTGGAAAACTTGGATAACAAAGTCATCGTCATCTGGGAATGTGAATGGAGGGAAAGGAAGAAAGAAGATGATGTACAAAAGTTCTTGGAGCGGCACGAAGTCATCTCCCGACTCGACTGTCGCGAGGCCTTCTATGGTGGAAGGACTAACGAAGCCGTCCTTAAGTATGACGTTAAGGGGAGTAAAAAAATAAAATATATAGACTGTACATCACTGTATCCATATACCAATAAATATTGTGAATATCCTGTAGGGCACCCTGAAATTATAACTCGTGACTTCGAAGATGTGAGTGCATACTTTGGTTTCATAAAATGTCTCATCCTGCCTCCTCGTGGACTCTATCATCCAGTGCTCCCTTATCGAAGCAACAAAAAGTTGTTGTTCCCTCTCTGCCGGACCTGTGCAGATAATTTACAGCAGGAACCTTGCCAACATACCAACGAGTCGAGAGCCATACAAGGAGTATGGGTGACGGAGGAAGTGAAGAAGGCTGTGGAGATGGGCTACACCATTATGAAAATCTATGAAGTGTACCACTTCCCTCAGAAATCCAGGGATCTCTTCAAAGCCTATATCGACACCTTTCTAAAAATAAAGCAAGAGGCAAGCGGATGGTCATCTGAATGTCTAATGGAAAACGAAAAGGAGGCATACATCAAACGGTATGAGCAACACGAGGGAATCAAGCTGGAAAAGAATAAAATAGCCAAGAATCCTGATTTGAGAGTCCTGGCTGTCGCAAAATTGGCCCTGAATTCGTTTTGAGGGAGGTTCGGGATGCGCGAAAATTTAAGCAGGACCACTTTCGTGAAGAGCACACCCGATATGAACCGTTTCCTTGCTGATCCTAAGATCAAAATCAACGGAATGAGCATAATCAACGAATCAGTCAAGAAATCGCCTCTTGATATCACTAACTCTCCTGACTCCTGACTCCTAACACGAAGGAATCAACCTGGAAAAGGATAAAATAGCAAGGAATCCTGGTTTGAGAGCTGTCGGAAAATTGGCCCTGAACTCGTTTTGGGTGCAGGTTCGGGATGCGCGAAAATTTAAGCAGGACCACTTTCGTGAGGAGCACACCCGATATGAACCGTTTCCTTGCCGATCCTAAAATCAAAATCAACGGAATGAACATAATCAACGAATCAGTCATGGAAAAGACATGGGGGTACAGAGACGAGCATCTGCCTCAGCAAACGGCAACAAACATTTTTGTTGCAGCTTTTACCACATGTTACGCTCGAATGAAGCTTTACTCCACCCTTCAGCAATTAGGCAAGGCCGTGTTATACTATGACACAGATTCTGTCATTTACGTCAGTGATGGATCAAACGATCCACCGTTGGGGGATTTCCTCGGGGAGTTCACTGACGAATTGGAAGGTGATCACATCGTCAATTTCATTTCGGGTGGACCAAAAAATTACGCATACAGGACATCGCATGGAAAAGAGTCCCTGAAAATTCGGGGCTTCACACTCGATCACGCTGCCTCACAAAAATAACGTTTGACAGCATGCATCAACTCATTTCAAACTTCCGATCTGCCATGGGAGGTGCGAAGAGACGAAAGGTCCTAGAGGCGGAGCATATTACCATCATCAATCCACAAAAAATCATCCGTGAAAAGAAAGGGAAAAGACTAATCACCGTAGAAGAGAGCATACACCATGTCCATTTGCATACTTAATCCTCCCCTCCCTCAGGGCGGGACGGAGCAGACGACAGAATGGAGGGGCGTCACGGTAGCCCTGACGTCACGGTAGCCCCCTTACCCCTCTCCACGGAAACAACGGTCTAAACCCCTCCGGCGCCGGCATCCCTTTGGGCGCCATACGGGGGTTATATCTCTCTACCCTCGTATGTTATCAGCGATAGTATTTTCCAATAGACTGCCCACCATTTGAATGTTAACATGCTTTATGGATTGCCATACGTCTTTAAAGAACGTTTCTCTTTAATAAGGTCCACTCTGATGAACCTCTCTTATTTGAAGCAATCATGATTCTTCCTTTGATTCATTGAATCAAGGAAAAAATATGAAGCAAAGAAACTGACAGAAAAAGATACGTGGTGCAATCTGCTTTCCTGGGATATCTGCTTTCCTTCTTGTAATGTATGTTTTTTTAATCCGATGATGCACATTCTCTGCTCATGAGAGATGATGTGAATGACAAGAAATTGAAAGATGCCCAGTCGGCACAGTCACGTTGTGTCAACGTTGAGAAAAGGTTGAAACCTTCAGATAACTTGGTTAAAGTCTAGAATCCGACGAAGAATCTCAACAGCGATGAAATTCTGCCTATTCGTAATTAACAGAATTTGCAGCATATTGTGACTACTCCTGGATTAGCATTGTCGTTTAGTGGCGAATAAACACAATATTTTTCTCATCATATATTATTTGCGCTTAATAGCCAATAAACGACTTTACTAATCCACGAGAATCATTGGAAACCATGCAATACAGGGTGGTCCACAATTGTCTCCCCCAAAAGTAAACGCTTATTACTCAGGAAGTTTACATCCGATTTCAATTATATCAGACCCAAACGATAGCTAATTCAAAAATATTTCATAGCGGAAAATTTCGAAACTCCATTTAAAAAATAGTTCCAAGTTTGACCGTTGCAAATGTAAAAGTTAAATCATTAGTTTTCAACATGACTCCTGCAATTTGCAATGACTTGGTGCAGTCACTCTCTGAATGCCAGCATATCCGAGGGGGAAAATAACACTTTATTTTTCAATGTAGGTTTCGAAATCAAGGGAGTATAAGAACGGTCCACTTCCTCCGCTTCCGCCTGATGAGATAGAGCCGAAGATAAACACAGAAGATTAAAAAAATATTCTCGGAATTTTTTCTGAACTCTGCATCTCAAGAATTACATGTGTACCAAGTTTCAGATTTCTAACTCTTCTAGAACATGGTTAGAATTAGCGTCAGTCAGTCAGTCAGTCACGATCGTCTATATATATTAGATTAGATATAAACTCTTTCCTAAAGAATAGGAGGAAAATGTGAATATTCAGACACGAATCATTTGCCGGTTACTCAGCAGTAATCCAGTATTAATGAATTCATTACCTGAATCTGCAACTAAAATATTTCATGGAAATCTTCATCTTCTCATATCCTTTCAGATGCTTGAATGACTAGGCCTCTTTCCTTCCCTATCCTCATGTCTGTTTTCTCCCTCATTTTCGTTTTCAGTTGAAAAGGACGAAATAATTCCACCAAAATCGTTCATCATGCAAGTGCTAATGGAATATTCCAAGAGGCAGTCATATTGAATTTATCTGGAAGTTGGTCTGCTATATTGTGAGAGCACAGGAAAATCTGCCTCTCCTTTGCTGAATACATGTCACAACTAATTGCTGACCACCATATCCGATGACAAGTCATCTAAAGCTGCACAAGGACACGGATTTGGAAAAAGGGCTTATGGGCTCATACGCCCCTTTTCCAGAGAATTCCTCAATTACAATGCTCAGACTTAGGAAAGTTCAGTATGTGTTCTCAGACCCTGTCGCCAGTAGTATTTGAAATCTCCTTTTAAGGAGTTACCTCCTTAAACAGATATATCTAGGAATTCCAATGCCTTCCCTTAGGATACACCTGGGAAGAGCTTGCGTTGTGTGAAAAACACAGGGGACTCATATTAACGGTACTAAGGTGAGAATCGCTCGATCGGCGGTTAGGCGCCATCTCGCTATTTCGGTAGAGCTTATTTTATACTGAGATAATATGGATGTCTCAACCATGTGTCAACATTTCCACTTGCTATTGATATTGACACATGCTAGAGAGATATAACCCCCGTATGGCGCCCAAAGGGATGCCGGCGCCGGAGGGGGTTAGACCGTTGTTTACGTGGAGAGGGAGGGGTACTACATGTTATGCTCGAATGAAGCTTTACTCCACCCTTCAGCAATTAGGCAAGGCCGTGTTATACTATGACACAGATTCTGTCATTTACGTCAGTGATGGAACAAACGATCCACCTTTGGGGGATTTTCTCGGGGAGTTCACTGACGAATTGGAAGGTGGTCACATCGTCAATTTCATTTCGGGTGGACCAAAAAATTATGCATACAGGACATCGCATGGAAAAGAGTCCCTGAAAGTTCGAGGCTTCACACTCGATCACGCTGCCTCACAAAAAATAACGTTTGGCAGAATGCATCAACTTATTTCAAACTTCCGATCTGGGAAGGGAGGTGCGAAGAGACGAAAGGTCTTTGAGGCGGAGCATATTACCATCATCAATCCACAAAAAATCATCCGCGAAAAGAAAGGGAAAAGACTAATCACCGTAGAAGAGAGAAAGAGGTATCAGGTTGTATACGACAAGAGGGTTCTTCAACAGGATTTCACCACAGTACCATATGGCAACTAACTCGTCCAGGTCTTACCGTGGAGTTACTTCGGTGAGTCTCGCGCTAATAATACACTATCTACCATCATTCCAGTAGTCTAATAGGGTCTTTTCTTTACCCCGTTCAGGTCTCAGAAGCGTCACGCCCCCATTGTAAAGTGCATATTTGTACATACATTTGCCTGCTTGAGGAGCGAATTGTGACACGTAGGAATTAGTCCGCTGGCTGGTCAAACAAAGAAACCTAATGCTAAGAGACGAAAGGTCCTAGAGGCGGAGCATATTACCATCATCAATCCACAAAAAATCATCCGTGAAAAGAAAGGGAAAAGACTAATCACCGTAGAAGAGAGAAAGAGGTATCAGGTTGTATACCACAAGAGGGTTCTTCAACAGGATTTCACCACATTACCATATGGCTTCTAACTCGTCCAGGTCTTACCGTGGAGTTACTTCGGTGAGTCTCGCTCTAATAATACACTATCTATCATCATTCCAGTAGTCTAATAGCGTCTTTTCTTTACCCCGTTCAGGTCTCAAAAGCGTCACACCCCCATTGTAAAGTGCATATTTGTACATACATTTGCCTGCTTGAGGCTCGAATTGTGACACGTAGGAAGGAGTCCGCTGGCAGGTCAAACAAAGAAACCTACGTGGATGATCGTTCGCTCTTAGGGCACCAGCTAGAGAGCAGATGCTAGAAACCGGACTGCTCGGCAAACGGACTCTCCGGTTTTAGTCGATCCCATTCAAATAAATATATTTTGATTCCCACTCGTCAACAAGTGTACAATTCTTCCGCACTAGAGACGTGAGCAGAAGATGAAAAACACAAACACGCACGCATAGGAGATTCCTCTTACAAAGCGAAAAATATCCCTCACCGAGAGCATACACCGTGTCCATTTGCATACTGAGTCCTCCTCTCCCTCAGGGCGGGACGGAGCAGAAGACAGGATGGAGGGGCAGCCGCTGACGTCACGGTAGCCCCCTTACCCCTCTCCACGTAAACAACGGTCTAACCCCCTCCGGCGCCGGCATCCCTTTGGGCGCCATACGGGGGTTATATCTTTCTTCCGTGCTTTCAATGCCAACTGAGCTAGCTTCTTTTTGCCTTCAGTCTCTGGTTTTCTTCTCAAGGATGCATATAATGCACCAAACCCAGTCACTGCATGCAGCAATATGTTATTTCATTTCCTACATTCCCTCAATGTGAAAGTGCTTAACGTTGCCATATGTTCTTCACCTCCCTGTATTCTTCTCATATCCTTTGCAACCCACGTACCTAGCGATTACAGATATGACAATTGTAGGAAGCGGCCCTGTTAGTAGACTGGGTTGATGGCCGAAGTCATAAGATGCCGCTTTTGGCGTCCTGCAGGAGAAGTTTAATACCATTTACGAATCGATATAGTTGCAATATGAGACTTCAAGAACTCCATGCATGTACGAAGTATATGCCTACATTGTTCACGACATTTCCTATGGATTTTGCTCTTACGCCTGTCCGTATTTCTCATCGCAACCAATTGCGCATCTGTATATATGAGAAATGAGCCGTTAAAATCAATAAAATATAAAGCGAAACCCAAGACTGCATCACAATTTTCGGGACGCCTGGGAAGGAACTGCTAAAAAATAGCCCCTTAAAATAAAAAGAAGTCCAGTGTATAAAAGAACCAGAGCAAAGAGCTCAAGGTCGCAGAGGAGAAAAAAATCAATTATAAATGTGCTGAAGTTCTTAAGTATAGTCGATATCCTGAATCCTTGTGCAAGCGGTAGGCTGTCAAGTGTCAAAGGGTAATGATACTCATGAGTGTCAATGCTGATGATGGTTAATGAGACTATTAATGCAGACGAAGGGAAAGTTTGTGGAAAAAAACTTAGAAAAATAAATTTTTCGTAAGTATTTTTAAAATAGATATCTTATTTATATATATTTATATATGTACCGGCGAGTTTGTTTGCCCGAAGTGCAAACAAACTCGGTATGGTCGCGCCTTCGGCGCTCCATTCATTCGAATAGTGATCAATTCATTTATACTTTGCGAAATTGCAAACACGTATTTTACGTACGACTCCATTAAAATACGTGACATATGGGGACGAAATTCTTCATTTTCATCAAAACCATTACTTATATTATTTCTAGTGTGCCTAATTTGAAATCGTTTGATGTGTCCCTTTTTGTAATGGTAGAGAATACATTTTGAAATACTTCCCTCCTATAATCTACGCTAAGGAGACATATTTCACATGTAGAATTTTCCTGCACTCAGCAATCAAACAGGTACTTCTGAGGGAATTTTAAATTTTCTGTCTGCTTCGTTGGATCAAAAATATATTCAGGAAAATGGGATTGTAAGAAAGTGCCCTGATTGGTTTTAACAAAAACTTTATTTCTATTAAAATGTAGACTCATGGAACTACATGCCACCCAGTTTCAGCCTAATACGTTTCTTCTTTTTGTTGGCGGAAAAAAATGCATTTAGAAAAGCGACAAACCCAATAGCTGTGCTCTGAGGAGACGCACACCAAACGCTGAATTTTTCCTTAAATCAACATCACGTCCCTTATGCCTGCGCCGGCTGCACCTAATATAATTCTGCCCGATTCGCTGGGATATGAAAAATTCTGTGAAAACTTTACGTCGCCAAGAAATTTGTCCCCCACCCAAAAAAAATTTATATATTTTTGAATTTTTTACATTTGACAATTGAGCTCAGTGCGTCAGCAGTAACGTTCTTGCCAGGTTTCAGCTTTCCATGTCTCTCCGTTTCAATGACGCAAGAAAAAATAGTATTTGAAAATGTGTTCCCCGAAAAGGTGTGCCGCTATGGCATGTATCACCAAAGTAGAATGTTTCCTGAAATCAGCATGCGAATAGCGACTTAGTTCAGTCAGCTACTCACGATCCTCTAAATATAATAAAAGTAGACTTTTTTCCTTACTCAGCAATCCATCAGGTTCTTTTTGGCAAGTTTAAACTTTCTAGCGGTCTCTGTTTTTGCAGGATCGAAAGAATACGCCTTTTGCAATACATGTGCCGTTTCAATGAAAAATTTCCATATTTTTTTTACAGAAATCAATCCCCAGAGAACTACATGCCCACAAAGTTTCAACCTTATACGTTTGCCATATTTGCTAGTGAAAAGACATGTTTTGAAAACCCGACGCCCCCAAAAGCTATGCGAGGGGGGATGCACCATGATAGCTGAATGCTCTCTCAACTTAATAATAATAATATCATGTCACTTATACATGTGCCAAGTTTCACCTTTCCATTTTTGTCCAATTCGCCACGAAACATTTTTTTTAAACATCGCCCCTCGAAAAAAATTCCCCCAGGGGATGCATCGAGACTAAACATTTTCCTTTAACTCCATATCTTAGTAGTCACATTCATGCAAAGTTTCAGCATTCCATGTTCATCAATTTAACTGATGCCAAAAAATTATTTGAAAACGTCTCCCTTTGAAAGTTGTGCCCCCAGGGTATTTGCTTCCAAAGTCTGAATTTTTCTAAACTCTGCACCCCAAAAGGTACATGTGAACCAAGTTTTAGATTTCTAACCTTTCTGGAACATGGTTAGAATTAGCGTCAGTCAGTCAGTCAGTCACGATCGTCTATATATATCTTTAAAAACGTTTCCACGTTTTTAAAGATCCACTTTTATCCACTTTCTACCACCCTCTGTTTTGTTAAATCGGCAAATTTATGAAAATTATGCTCGGCAAACGGACTCTCCGGTTTTAGTCGATCCCATTCAAATAATTATATTTTGATTCCCACTCGTCAACAAGTGTGCAACTCTTCCGCACTAGAGACGTGAGCAGAAGATGAAAAACACAAACGCGCACGCATAGGAGATTCCTCTTACGATGCAAAAAATATCCCTCACCGAGAGCATACACCGTGTCCATTTGCATACTGAATCCTACTCTCCCTCAGGGCGGGACGGAGCAGACGACAGGATGGAGGGGCAGCCCCTGACGTCACGGTAGCCCCCTTACCCCTCTCCACGTAAACAACGGTCCCCTCCGGCGCCGGCATCCCTTTGGGCGCCATACGGGGGTTATATCTCTCTGTGCTGGAATGAGACTCTTTCGTGTTCTTCTCTTCCTTCCTCTCGTCTTGCCTTCTTTCTCTTCTCTCCCTCCTTCTTTACCTTCTCTCCTTCGTACTCGTCCTTTTCCTCCTCCTAATTTTCTTTGTGGCCGAACGGAAAGTCATTTTCTGGCTGCTCGAGTGGGAGATGTGCATTTTCAGGCTTGAGACTCGCGCCAGAAAACCGAGGAATGCGTGGAAGAGGAAGGTGATAGGCACCCACGAGGATTTCCTGCACCATTTCCAGGCGAGGAAACGAAGGAAGAAGATGATGGGACTTCCTTGTACGAGCCAGCAACAGCTGGATGGCCTCCGATCGGTACCATATGAGCGGAACGCGTCGATCGTCAACCGTCGACTTTCTTCTTTATTTTATGGAGGTTTTCCTCGATTCTCCTGCTTTCCCAGTCGGAATACCTGGCAGACTCGGATGCGTCCTCTTCGACGGAAGACGTCGCCGAGAGTGAGGAACGCCACTCGCCGCGCATCCATCGCTGTCCTTGGGGCGATCGGCAGCGCCAGCCGTCTCTCCGCACGTAGGAGACTGGCCTCCGCCTGTACGGGGGGGAGGGGGCCATCAGGCGCACCTACAATTCACGAAGGTCTTAGAAGGTTAAGCGAGAATTTTAGAGTCTGAGGCGACCCGTCCCGAGTCGGTAGGGCTGCGACTCGATAGTTTCGGGTCGGTTCTATCACGTTTGAGCCGGGTGTTCGCTGGCAAACGCGAATCGTTTCCGGACTTCGGTGAAAACGTAAACCGTACCGCCATCGGCAAGCTCATGCGGCATTCGTTCGAGCGACAGAGCACGACCGCGACGCTGGCGTCATCTGCATCCAGGCTCTGGTTCGACGAGTCGGACGGAGATAGCAGGACGGAACACAGAAGAATACTTTTCTTCCACGTTTCCAATTTTGTGCTTTGTTTTTTCCAATTTTAGAGACATCCACATACTTGTACATGGATACATAGACGTTTCGATATCGATACGAGCGCCATGGCCAGGCTCGGTCCGACGCGTGAAGATAGTACAGGGACCAGAAGGCATGGAGTTCGTCGGGCTCACAAGGGGACAGGAGGTCGACGAGAACACCGAAAGCCACCAAGTCGAGGAGAGGGAGGAGTCGTAGAAAGAGGCGCAAGGAATCATGCTCGCTCTTTTCTTTGGCTCCCTGCTTCCGACGCTTTTTCCTGTCGTCGTAATATCTTCTCGAAATATAGGCGCTGCACCTTAAAGAAAACGATTTGGAAATTCATGCCTCAACGATATGGTGCGTCCGGTGCGAGTCGAGACAAAGAAAACGAATGGAAGGATCGACGGACGATCGATGATTAAAAGTAATTAAACTCTTTTAAGCGGTAGGAACCAGTGGCGTGCCCAGGAAATCCGAAAAGGGGGGGGGGGGGGATCGCCATATGAAACACTGATTACCCACCCTAATGGGGGAGTTAGCATATGTTAACTGAGAACCCACCCTGTACTTGTGTCCAAATAAAAAAGTTTTTGAGGATTGAGCCTGTAAAATTGACCCCAAGGGGGGGGGGGGGTTATGACCCCCAAAACACCCCCTTGGGCACGCCACTGGCAAGAACAATGCCCAATGTAACGTTAAGCTGATGTAGCTTTTTCTTTCGAGTCCGACAAAATGTGAACGGAGTCGTTAGACAAATGGGACAACTGGAATCTTAATCGTCGACCTTGATACTCGGCATGAAAATCGTGGAATGCCTGGAGAAATACCGACATGGATCGCGTTGGGTGGAAAACCTCGAAAGGAACATTGATATTCCAACACGCGCTGACGTCGACCGATTGGGATTAAAGTGATTCTTCCTCATGAAGTACCGGTCCCCATCTTCGAAAATCGAACTTTAGATGGAAGTTCTTGTTTAGATCTCCGCAACAAAAGACCACAAAATCGTGATGTTCGGTTAATACGGCTATCCGAGTCGAAATGAAAAGCGAAGGTATGGACACGAGGGGACGTAGAATACGAACACTAACGCCAAATAATTTTTATTTGCCATTCCCATGAGTACTATGGGGAAACGGCGGATACTGCGATCGATCCGTCGCTTTTTTCATTTTTTTTTTTCATTCCGCCTGTCCCAAGTGTTCCTAGTGTGACGGATGAGGATGGCATCGGGAGGTTCGGCTGAACGTCCCGGGTTCGGTGGTGTGGTGGTGGCACACCCGTCCGGCAATCGGGAGGCCCGGGTTCGATTCACGGCCGTTTTTTCGACCTCTCATGCCTTCGTCCGTCTCCACTTTCCCTCCGTAACACTAGCAACGGGACGACATGATTCGGTGCGCATGTGCAGCTTTCTGCCCGGGTCGAGATGACCGGCCTCCGGATATCATCCACTTCCTTTCGGGTCGTGCCGATACGGATGACCATTCGACGATGGGAGAGGGCGGCCGCGAGCGGCCTCGTCGGCGTGGTTGCTGGGCGTACGCGAGAAAAGCCGCCTTTGGCATCCTACACTTCATCTTCTCCTCCCATCTCTATGAGATACGGACGCGGGAAACGCGGAGAACATCGTCTCGTTTCCCGGGTCTTACTCGTGAAGACCTTTCACGTACCAACTAGAGAGTACCGCTGGAATCATCTTATTTACTGCAACCTAACCATCCGACCGCGAAACGAATCGCAGCTGTTATCGGTACGGCATGGGCTCATGCGAAAAGCCCAGAACAAGTTGACGCGTTCGCTACGATTCACGCATCCGCGACGTGTAGAGATCGAAGGACACTATGAAATGAGGGACGCCAAATACGGGATTTCACGCGAACGCCTGATGACCTCGTCCACGGGGCAGGGAAGAACCGCTCCCTGCAATAGTCTACCATGGAACCATCAACTGCGAGGGTTGCTCCTGCCGATACCACGTTGCCGATATTCCAGAGCGATTTCCAGAATTTTCTGCGAAGAAAACACGGATAAGCGAGAAGGAAAAAACGCGGTCGACAAAAGGAAATTTCATTCGCTCCATCCGTCTCCTACTTTTTAGTCGGTTTCCTTTTCCTTTGCTTTCTCGCTTCCTTATTCCTCCATTTCGGTTTCCTCTTCCAGTTCTTCCTCCCCTTTCTCAGTTTTGTCTTCGCTTTTTTCTTCTGCCTTTTCGGTTTCGTCTTCTTTCGATTCCTCTCTCTCTTCTTTGGCTTCCTTTTCCTTCAGTTTTCGTTTTCTCTTCTTCTCCCTCTCCTTTTTCTCCGTTTCCATGAATCGCTTCAACTTTCGCTTTATTTTCTCTCGGTCTTTGTCTTCTCGTTTTCGAATCCTTTCCGCCCTCATCTCAGAGACAAAAGAATATTTGCTATCGCCGCGGGTATCTCGCATCTATGCCTATTGCTAGCCACAAATCTGTGCCATTTTACTTTTACGATAACGAAAAGTTTTCCGAGAGCTCCCGACGCGTTTCGCTTTCGGAAGTCGTCGCGAAATACGTGGAATTTCCCCGAAATTTCCGGCGGAAATTTCTAAACGAAGGCGATCTCCCCCTCACCTCGGTCGACTCCAAATCCCCGAGTCCCTTCGTTGGCCTTTTTTTTGGGTCCTTCCGATCCTCGTCTTGAAAGAATTCTTGCACCAAATAGTCGTCTTCGGACGGGAGGGAGGCTGTAATACGTCCAAGAACGTCTCCCAGTGACGGCGAACGTGGGAGTGACTGCAGTTTCAGTTTCAGTTTCAGTGACATTGTAAGTGACGACAACGATTGCATTTTAGGTCAAAAGTTGGAAAAAAAAGGCGCGTTGAGCGACTGCCGGCTGTAGCAGAATTGGCAACTAGTAGGAACTCCAGATGAAACCGATCGGATCGCACGTCCCCTCTATTGGTGTAATATAATAAAACCTCATCTGTCCCTTACCATGAGGTAGGGAACCGGTTCGAAATTGTGCACGGTTCGTGCAACGAGAGATCGCGCGATCCGATCGGTTGCTTGCGTTGCTTCGAAGCGCAACAGCGTTTCTTTTAAAATATGAAGCTCTGAAAGCGCCGGGATTGAATTTCTGGAGATTCCGAACTGACGTTTCGGTCGGTGTCTTTTCTTCCTCTGTTTTGGCCGCACAAGGATGCTCTTCATGGGGCCAGTGGACCCAATCCAAAATTGACGCATTTTCACTCGATTCATCATTTAAGGAAGACATACTAAAGACGTTTAATCAGTAAGAAAAATATGTACTCGTGTTACTCGTGTTGGCGACTGTCTCCCTGTTTGTTCTCTTCCTTTTTCCTCTCACCCTACTTCTTTTCCTCGTCTCCCTCCTCTTTTCCCTGGTCCTCCTCGTGATCTTTGTCTCCCTCCTCATTTCTCATTTTTCTTCCCCTGATGGGGAACCAACTCGTGCATCTGCTGGAAAGGGAAGAATGCATCGGAATGACTTTGGACTCGAGCGAGAGGAAGGAAAATCGCCCTCCATATTTCCCTTTTCTTCCTCCTTTGTTTCCTTCTCGCCGAAGGGGAAGTGATCTTCCCTCCGCCGGAGAGAGAGAAACGCTTTGGAATGGCCTCAGACTCGAGCGAGAAAAACGAGGAGAGCGTGGAAGGGGAAGGTGCGAGGCATCCACGAGGATTTCCTGCACCATCGACAGATGGCGAGGACGAGAAGGAAGAAGCCGATGGGGCTCGCGGTGCGAGCCGGCATCGGCCAAAAATTATCCAATCGGACCCATACGAATGCACCGTGTCGATTCCCGATCCGTATGCCTTCCCAGACAGGGAGGATGAGGTCGCCGACGGAGGACATCGCCGAAAGTGAGGAATACTAGTCGCCGCCCATCCATCGCTGCCCTTGCCCTTGGGGCGATCAGCAGCTCCAGCCCGTCGCGTCTCTCCGCCCGTAGGAGACTGCCTTCCGCCTCTTCGATACATCCATATACATCTGGCCCTGCTCGGTCCGACACCTGACAATAGTACAGAGGGTAGAAGGCATGGAGTTGGTTGGGCTCACTAGGGGGCAGGGGGCGACGAGAACACAGAAAGCCACCGAATCGAGGAGAGGGAGGATCCCATCGAAAAAGTGAGAGGAATAACGCTCACTCCGTTCTTTGACTCCCTGCTTCCAACGCTTTTCCTTGTCGTAATTTCTTCTCGAAATGTAGGCCCTGCACCTTAATGAAAAATAAATTGGTATTTCGTGTCTCAACGATATCATGCGTTCATTGCGAGTCGAGTCAAAGAAACCGAATGGAAGAATTGATAGACTATTAATGATTAAAAGTAATATTCTAATAACCGGCAAGAAACAATTGGGCATGTTTCTTGCCGGGTAATAGAATATTACTTTACTCCTGAAAGCATTCCTGAGGAATGAATCTTAGGAATTTCTGGGGATGGATCGTTGATGAACTGTGAAATATTAATCTGACAAGTGGAACCTGCATTTTCATGTTTTCAAATATATCTGCTGGTCAAGAGAATCAGAATTTCGATTCCATGATACACATTCCAAGATCAACCCCTCTCCAAAAAAGGAAATAAATGCCAAGTAACATGAATAAATAATCCATTCCCCCTCTCTTTTTTTTATTAGCGAGAAATGGTATGAATTGTAAGTATGCAAGCCTCTCTACAGATACTGTCATTGCCAGATTCTGTCAAATTTTGTTCAGCATTGAGGCAATATTTAGTGCTACTGGGGTGGGGAGTGAGCGTACCAATATGTGACTTTACAATGTTGACATAGAAGTTCAGCCAGTGTTGAACTTTAACGTTCATCTGAGTATTGCGATGAGCGACATTTAAATATTGAATTATTGTTAGGTGCAATGCCACCATAACGCTGGGGAAGGTTGGAAATTAACGGATACTGGGATTGCGAAGATGGGAGGGATTATAGAGTGTCTTTCTCTGAATAATTTCTGTATCCCCCACTCCTTCATTCTTTCCTCAGTTCATCACGCAAATGAAATCTCTAGATGAAAATGGACATTATGAACTATGGAGGAAGAATCAATTCATCAATTCATCCTCTGATGCAGGTCCATCAGGATCCGGAAGTCTAGTTTGCTTTAATAATTCCTGTCCAGTGCAGGAGTAACTCTTCGTATCAAATGTTAACCAGTAGTAACGTCTGCCGCTGATGATATAAGGATATGTGACAGGAGGGAAGATCCCACGAAACAAGGATGCGATAGACCAATGTTGTATCAGCATTCCAAACTTTTATTCAATCTTAATTAGACATTGATTGGCTATCATGTGTTTCAAATTATTTACAGATATGATGGATGATACAATGGAACATTCACTATTTTGGGGGGTTTAGGTGAATGCGTCACACATATTTAATGATCTATTGTTGAATCCAAGGACAACTTCCTGTCTTAAGTTATGTCTGGGAAAAGTAACAGGTAAGCGTTTCTCGTCATGGAATCTGAGAATATCCTTACTGTGACACAGAACTGCAACAACCTGGCCTACAAGTCATCCTTGAGGAAAGTGAAGATTCCATAGGATTATCTCGAAAGTCCTGGGAGAATGTATGATGTGTTGTGCAGATAGCTTAAGAAGTATCCCGAATCCTTGAGCAGTGGTACGAATTTTTTATTATAGTAATGTTCTGCCTTCGGAAGTGAGTTACTTTTCTCTACGGCCTAGGAAATGCCCAAGATTTATAGACTCATATGAGTTTCTTAATGGGACCCTTTAGGTCTTACGGAAGATCCATTGGATTCCAATACTTTCTCATAGGACTACAATTGGGCACTAAATACAAAAGTATGTGTACTGTAGGACTTATGAGATTTTTATGGGAACCTTATGGGTCCTATAGGAAGCCTAATGTATGCCAGTACATTTCTACAGGAAACCTATTGGTCCTATCACCAACAGGATTCCTGTTCATACCTATAGAAATCCTAGAGGACTCTTTCGTAAGGGATCAATTGTTGTTTATTTAGAAATTTGCGACTAGACACAGTTTCTTCTTCCAGAATGGAGTAACTAGAGTGAATTTCTTAGGCAGTTGAAGGTGGTTTACGGGAGGCCCTGCAAATTCTCACTCCATTCCAGAATATATCAGGTGTAAAGTTGTATTGAAATTTGCATGTTTATAATGACATTACTCTGTTGGTCTACGAGAGGAGGCGAATAAATTCATTTGATGTTGGAAATAACATGACGTGACATTGAAAAATGGCTAAAATGGAGACACTTCCTTTTAGAAGGTGCTAGCGCCAAAGGCGAATGATTAAGAAAGTAAATAGATTTTACCATGATACAAGGTCGAGCGTCGAAGGCCTATTGGGTGAGGATGCAGCATTTTTCAATTTTCCATTTCAAAGCGCAATTCCCCATGTTTGCTGAAGAGAAATAACAACACATTTTATTTTTCTAGGAAAGATAAGAAGTAAAGCTGTCATAATGAAAGGTTTCAAAACATCGATGCATCGACCTAAACTATCGATAGGGCATCGATGCATTGAAAGCGAGGAGGGGGGGGGGGGATGCGACTGAGAATTCAATCTCTTCTAGCCTTGATCTGAGTGCGGAACTTCATCAGACTTCCATAATCTCACGCTTTTGATCGGGGGTGTGGGAGGAAGGTGCGACCATAGCAACCATGGATTGATGCCTCAGGACAATCCTAATTTTGCATTATTGCCATTGAGAATCTGTTGCAAAGCCCGTTCATGTAATTTTTTCCTTATTTTCTTCACTCTACTCGGTCTCCTTTGGACATCGGCACCGGGAGATAGCAAACCTGCCGATGGATCCATGTCGGCGGTTGCCTAGACATATAGATAGGGAAAGAAACCAACAATTTTTTTTCGAAATCAAGGGAGTATGAAAATATTCCTCTTTCGCCGCGTGCACTTGATATGATCAAGCCAAAGACGGAAACAGAAGAGAAAAAAATATTCTCGGTCTTCCCACCCTCTCTTTTTCCACTTCCTGTTTCCGATCCAACGTTTTTCCTTCCCGTCTCTCATATTGTGAGTCCAGAATTTGATTGTGAGAAGAAAATGCTCATCCATACTGCCCACACCGTCTCTTTCTTTCATTACACATATGGTGTGTATCGTACAGCACTCTCCACCGTCCAAAATGGTGATTTCCCCTTTAAAATCTTTTTCCGATTAATCACAATGGTCGAAAAACTATCGATTCCTCCAACCATAGATGGTGGTATCGATGGATCGATCTATCGTGACAGATCAAATTATGAGTGTAGTACTAATGACAGAGAAATTGCCATGGTTTTAGGAATCATACATGTACAATAGCTTATGATAACAATGGAACTTCTTTTCGAACAGTGGCACATTTGAAAGAGGCATATTTAATCGCTGGCATCACTTTTGTATGCACAAATTCAAAATAAAAAACCTGTCCTCAGTGTATCCAATTGAAAGTGAATTCATAAGGAAATTTTTATCTTTACAGCTATTGAAGATACAAGGCTTTAAAGGAACGCAATTTCTTGAAAAATAAGTCCCCCTCCCGCCTACCCCTCAGAAAAAACCCAAGGATAATCCTCCAGATTAGAACAAGTATTAAGAATTTATGAAAAATATACGAGGCAATTATTGATATTTTAAAAATAACCCATCGCACAGAAAAGCAGGAGAATTTATATTACCCAATCAGGGAATAACTTTTGCTTGGATGAATCGGGATGGAATGACCCCCTATGCCATCTGATTCGAGAATTTACAATCTGGACTCCTAGGGACAACATTGGCAACGTAACATGACTAACATACTTCGGAGGGCACTGCAGCACACAAGCTTGGATGAATCGGGATGGAATGACCCCCTATGCCATCTGATTCGAGAATTTACAATCTAGACTCCTAGAGACAACATTGGCAACGTAACATGACTAACATACTTCGGAGGGCACTGCAGCACACACAGGTGGGAACACAGACTTTGACATGACATGAGAAGGCAGGTTACGCTTGTCGGGTGACGCTGTGACAGTTCGTCAACGATACGTAGCCTGTAATTTGGAAGATGCATTCCACAAGAATGCATTCAGGAATTAAAAAAAAATAAATTTCCCTCATCATCGCCCACTTGCCAAAGTGACAGAGCGAAAGTAAGCGAACTGTGAATATCATCGTGAAATCAGTTCTTTGTTGACAGTAAAGCAAATGTGAAATGACAACTCCCCCTTACGGGCACTTCGTAAGATCTCGAGTTCTCCTATCTCAGTTTCGACTTGCAAGTTTTTTTTCTCTGATGAATTCTGTTGGGGAATGTTTTTTTCCGCAATAAAATAATGCCTTTTGGAGGCAAGTGCATTGTGTAATTGGGAATAATGAACTTCTGGAATTGACATGAGACTTGAATGAAGCTTTTATTTGGAGGCGTTTTCACTAAATTTAATATATAAGATATACGTAGTAATGTGAAAGCAAATTTTTAATTGCTTTCCATTTCTACAACCTCCCCCACCTCCCCCTCCCCCCGCCTCTCTACGGGACTCACTAACATTATGTTTAGGCCTAACAGACTGCTTTCAGGTGAAGGCTAGAACTAGCTTTTTCTTTTCAAAGAAACGCAATTCTTGATTTACTGCGCCAATTAGGCCTATAAGGGAGAATTGTGGTCTTCGAGACATCTTGAGATTGAAGACGTGTAATCGTGACGCCAATCGTGACGCCAATCGCAGGTCTATTCATCCGTTCATGAGTCATTTCAGTGGAGCGTGGAACGTTAGGCCTATCTGGTGTTCTTCGAACCCTCTGGAATAGATCTGTGGAGAGAATGCCCTCAGGAAGCATGGAATCTATGGTACGCGTTATCGTGTTAGTTCAGGGATGTCCGGATAACATATCTGCATATCCCACCATATCGATGAACAACTGGTAACCAGTGCTTCTTTCTCAACTCATCTCATGAACTCGGCACAAAAATGTTCCACACATTAAAAATATATGATCCAGACGCCAATACAAAGGTTGAAACAGTATTGAATCAGACATTTTTTTCGGCATGGTATCCGGCAACCTTGGGGACGGTACCGGAGCGAGCACTCTAATCCTAATTGAACGAGATCTATTTTCATTTCTTATGGCGAAATGGACTGTCGCAAACATGAGAAAAGCCACTTTTCGTCATCTACCAGTCAATATCCTTCTCATGGTTGGTCTTTTTCTTCCGAAAACTACCCAGGAGTGGTTATCCAGGGGGAAGAATAAAAAAAGGATCGAAATTCACATCTTCCAAAACGAGTTCAAGCGTTCTCCACAATCCCCGGGAGATGGATCTACGAATTTGTAGGAGCGATTCTGTGGTGAGACAGGAATAAGTATGCCGAATTTCGTTCCTATTAATGTCCATGCCAAGTTTCAGCTTTCGATGTCCCTCCGTTTCACTGAAACAAATATATATCTTTGAAAACATCCTTCCCCCAACAAAATGGGTGTCGCCCGGGGCTTCAATCTCCAAATTCGTTTTTTTTTTCTTAACTCTGCTCCCGAATATGTACTTATGTACCAAATTTCAGATTTCTAACTTCTCCAGAACATGGCCAGAATTAGCGTCAGTCAGTCACTCACTCACTCAGTCACGATCGTCGAAATCTAATACTAGCGAGTTATTTTGCCCTTTGGGCAAACGAATTCTCCATGGTCGCACCTTCGGTTCTCTATTATCTAGGATGAAATTAAATAATTTGAAAAAAAAAACAGTTTTTATTTATTCAGTAAAACTACAGGGGCCTTAGGTATATTTATTGCTCTGTCAAGATACTTCCTGTTATTTGACGTCATTGACAGATGAACGAGCGGAGATCTTTAGCTAACTAAAATAGTCATACAAGGACGCACTTCTGTGCGGTACCTTTGCTATATACAGTATGTGCGCTAAAAATAGTTTATTGCGGAGAATTTTCTTCACGACACAGAACACGCTTCGTAAAGAAAATTTATGTTGCATTGAAATAACTCGCAGTGAAAAAAGCGGGAATTTTCTTGAAATTATGTATTTTGGATAATTCATGAAAGGATTTTATTTTTTTATGTTGTAGTCTCTTCACTGAAAGAATATATTTCATGGAAAATATGTTTGCCCCAAATATGAATATCTCCAAAGAAGAAATATGAAATATTTTCCATACATTCCAAGGAAAATGTAAAGCACATTTTTACACATATCTCAAAGCTGGGGCAAAATATCCTTCTGAAAATTTACGAGCCTCATTACCATATTATTTCCGTGTTATCTTGTTAATTTTGTGAAACTTAAACATTATATATTTTTTATATGAAGGGTCAAACGTCAAACGCCTTCGAATTTTTATATAAATTGAGTATACATGAATATAAGCTTGAAATACATTTCCAAGATAGAGCTAAAAGAGACCTTTAAAAGGAGTCCTAAATGAACATTCTATGACAAATAGCTAAGGAGTTATTGAAGAATTTCTGATAGAGGTCAGCCGGACCAGCTAAAATAGGTTAAAATTTTGTGATCTGGCCACGGACACACCAATGGTGAAAAAAAAATTATTTTGGTCACGATTGCCTATTATTGATTGATATTAGATGCTAGTGAGTTTGTAAGCGCTTCAGGCAAACAAACTCGCTATAGTCGCGCCATCGGCACTCCATTAACTTCAATAGTGATTAATTCGTTTATACTTTGCGAAATGGCAAACACGTATTTAAAGTACGTCCCCATTGAAATACGTGACTTATGGGAAGAAAGCCATCAATTCATTACTTCCTTGATTTCTAGTGTGCCTAACTTGAAATCATTTGTTGTGTCCCATTTTGTAAGGGTGGAGAATACATTATGAAATATTTCCTTCCTTTAATCTAAGGTAACGGGACATATTTCAAAATTAGGATTTTTCCTATACTCAGCCATCAAACAGGTACTTCTCAGGGAAATTTAAATTTGCTGTCTCTGTTTCGTTGGATGAAGAAAACATTTCAGGAAAATGGAACTGAAAAAGTGACCCAATGTGTTTTAACGCAAATTTCTTTCTTTAGAAACGTAGGGTCAGGGCCATGCCACCCAGTTTCAGCCTTATACGTTTCCCCTTTTTGCTGGCGGAAAAAATGTATTCGGAAAAGCGACCCACCCAAAAGCTGTGCTCTGGGGAGACGCACAACAAAAGTTTAATTTTTTCTTAAACCAACATAACGTCCGTTATGCGTGCGCCAGCTACTTTTCCATTTCTGCCCGATTCTGTAGAATATGGAAACATATTTAAAACGTTACGTCCACAAGAAATATGAACCCCCAAAATTTTTTTTTGAAATTTGATGTTTGACATTTGAGTTCAGTGCGTCAGCGGTCACATTCATGCAAAGTTTCAGCTTTCCATGTTCATCACTTTAACTGATATTTCAAAAAATTATTTGAAAACATCTCCCTTTGAAATTTGTGCCCCCAGGACATTTACTTCCTAAGTGTGAATTTTTCTGCAGCATCCCAATAAGTAGTGCTCAATACACCAGGACAAAAGAAATACTTTAAAACGTCGGCTCACAAAAATATGCCCCCAGGGCAGTGATTATACAATTTTTCATTTTTCCTGAACTCATCGTCTTGATAGGCACGTCCATGCCAAGTTTCAGCTTTCCATGTCTCTCCGTTTCACTCAAGCAGTAATGTTATGGAGGGAGAACGAGTAACGTGACATGGAAGGAAAAATAAAACAAATGCGAGCCATGGCATGGCCGGGAATTGCATACGGACCTCCTGATTGCCGGTCAGATGTGCTACCATTGCACCATCAAACCCATGACGTAAATTCCATCTTCATACGTCACAATATATATATTTTTTTAAGTTTCACCCCAAAATTTGTACCCCCAGGGCATGTACCTCCAAAGTTGGATTTTTTCTGAACTCTGCTTCCCAAAAGGTATATACTCCGTATGTACCAAGTATCAGATTTGTAAACTTTCTTGATCATGGTTAAACTAGCGTCAGTCAGTTTAGTCAGTCACGATCGTCTATATATATTAGATTAGAAGATTTAGTGAAAACGCCTCCAAACGAAGAGAAGAGCTTCATTCTGGTCTCACATCAATTTCAGAAGTTCCTTATTCCCAATTATGCAATGCACTTGCCTGCAAATAGCATTACTTTATTTCACTTGCAAAAAAACATTCACCAACAGAATTCATCAGAGAAAAAAAACTTGCCATGTCAAACCTGAGATAGGAGAACTCGAGATCTTACGAAATGCAGGTAAGGGTGAGTTGTCATTTCACATTCGTCTTACTGTCAATGTTTTTAGACAAAGAACTGATTTGATGATGATATTCACAGTTCGCTTACTTTCGCTCCGTCACATATGACAAGTGAGCGATGATGAGGGGAATTTATATTTTTTGAATTCCAGAATGCATTCCTGTGGAAAGCATCTTCCAAATTACAGGCGACGTATCGTTGACGAACTGTCACAGCGTCATCCGACAAGCGTAACCTGCCTTCTCATGGCATGTCAAAGTCTGTGTTCCCTCCTGTGTGGGCTGCAGTCCCCTCCGAATTATGTTAGTCATGTTACGTTGCAGATGTTGTCTCTAGGAGTCTAGATTGTAAATTCTCGAAGCAGATGGCATAGGGGGTCATTCCATCTCGATTCATCCAAGCAAAAGCTATTCCCTGAATGAGTAATATCAATTCTCATTCTTTTCTGTGCGATGGGTTATTGTTAAAATATCAATAATTGCCTCGTATATTTTTCATAAATTTGTAATACTTGTTCTAATCTGGAG
>CAJPEV010003988.1:0-25925 GCA_905338385.1 Darwinula stevensoni
TGCCATATCGGAAGCTGTCTGTTTCTACCCACCTGAACTTCAGCTTATCACTAGAGAAATGGGAGAACAGTTTTTTGTGGGTATCACGGTCTCCATTTATTTAGGCTTTATTGCATCATTTCCATATATATTTTATGAGTTTTGGAAGTTTATAAAACCAGGTCTTTACGAGACGGAGCGAAAAATAGCCGGTAGACTTGTTGGTGTTACTTCTTTTTTGTTCGTATTGGGTGTATGTTTTGGTTATTTTGTGATCGCTCCTTTTGCGATTACATACCTAGGTAGCTATACAGTCGGTACCGAAGCAATTAATAGTCCTACGCTGTCATCATATGTAAACTATCTTACCATGTTTACAATTCCCACAGGACTTGCCTTTGAATTACCAATAGTGGTTTACTTCCTTGCCAAAGCAGGGATTGTAGGTCCTGAGATAATGAGAAAATATAGAAGAGAAGCATTTCTAGTGATATTTATTATTGCCGCTATCATTACGCCACCTGATGCATTGACACAAATTTTAGTAGGCGTTCCCGTTTATATTTTATATGAAGTTTCAATAGGTCTTGCTGCTAGTGTAGTGAAGGAAAGAAAAGAACGAGAAAAAAGTAGTTAATATGCAGCGAGTTTCATCCAATTTAACCTTATTTTTAAAATTATTCTTACCTACCGTTTGGATAGTATTTTTTACTACGTTCGGAACTATGTTGTTTATCATTGATGAATACAAGCTTCCGTTTTTGACTTCGCCATATTTCAAATATCCTTATATATTGTTTTTCGTTTTATTCCTGACCTTGCTATACTTTACTTTCATACAGTTAAAACGTGTAGAAATGGATGGACAATTTTACTATGTGTCCAATTATATGAAGACTTTTAGGCTAGTATATGATGACATTGAAAAAGTAGAT
This sequence comes from Darwinula stevensoni, assembly GCA_905338385.1. NCBI lineage: Eukaryota > Metazoa > Arthropoda > Ostracoda > Podocopida > Darwinulidae > Darwinula > Darwinula stevensoni. The sequence continues at coordinate 915 of CAJPEV010003988.1, forward strand.
AAAATGAAGCTTGGTCCTTTGATGTGGGTAACTTACAAACTTAAGGCTAAGGGTAGTTTTGGGAAAAAGATAACTTTCCTTGCAAATACCCAACTGTATAATATGTTTATGAATGACCATCCAGAAATCGCAAAGTTATTGGATGGCAAATCAGTGGCTTAGATCAGGATTTTCCAGTAATGCTTTATTCCAATCTGCTTCATTATCTATGTCACTCAATGTAGGTAGGTCAGCAATATTGAGTTGTAGCAGTCTAGACTTGTCATTCGTTTCTTGATAAACAGCATCTGTGCTCCAAGTGATATTTTCGAATAATGCTGCATGATATTCTTTCATTCCGAGTAAATAGTATCCGCCATCAAATGTAGGTCCCAACACCACATCCGAATCTCCCAAAATGGTAAATGCCATCTCCAAAATATCGGGCGTCAAAGCCGAACAATCGCTACCTATGATCACTACTTTTTGCAACGCTGACGCATCATTCTTTGAAAAAATGTTTCTAAATGCTGCCGACATTCTTTCCCCTAGATCATTTCCTTGTTGAAGGTATTTGTCAAAATCTTGAATATCCCAATCATCATCCATATCAATGACATCACTGTAAAACAAGTGATACTTGGCGTTTACTTTGGTGACCGTTTTACGCGTTACGTCTAGCAATCTTTGATATATTTCAAGTGCTTTTTGGTCCCCCAAAGTAGCAGCTAGCCTTGTCTTTACTTTGCCAAGTACTGGATTTTTAATAAAAATGATGATGTGATTCAATATAAGTTACTCTTTATCCTTTGATTCTTTTTCTTCTTTGATCTTTACTTTATCCCCTGATTTGAGTGTTTTGCTCACTTCCGAGTATGGTCCTGAAATTAACTTATCACCCACATTTACACCTGATTTGATCATGATAAATTCATCGTCTTGGATCCCAGTTTCTACTTTAACCATCTTTGCAGTATCAGCATCCATCAAGAAGACCACCTCATCAAATTCTTTGTCATCTGGCACGACCATATCGTCAGGCAAACTTTTATCTTTAGTCACTTTTTTGTCAGATTCCTTTTCTCTTACAGTCACACATTGTATCGGCACAGCAACTACATCCAGTGCTTGCTCTGTAAAAATATCTACAGATGCAGACATACCCGGACGTAGCGGATATTGCATGGTTTTAGTTTTGATATCTTGATAAGAATCTGCTAGCACTCTTATTTTGACAATAAAATTGGTCACTTGATCTGTGTTTAAAGCAGTACCCGCTGTAGCTATATTTGATGCCGAATTAGCTATTTGAGTGACTTTACCTTTGAATTTTTTACCTAAATAAGCGTCCACTTCTATCTCTACATCATCGCCAAGCTCCACTTTTAAGATATCATTTTCACTGACATCGACTTGCACTTCCATAGCATTTAGATTAGAAATACGCATCATCTCTGTACCAGTCATTTGGATGGTACCTACTACCCTTTCGCCTTTTTCGACAGACAATTTAGATACAATACCGCTAGTGGGTGATTTGATGGTAGTTCTATTGAGACTTGTTTTTAATTCCTTTAAACTTGCTTGGGCACCTTTAATGCTAAATTCCGATGCTTCTGCATTTTGCTGTGCTGATTTGATACTCGCATCTGCAGATCTTAGATTAGCTTCTAATTGACGAAGAGATGACAAAGACTGTTCTAATTCCGCTTGTGATATTACCCCATCCTTTTTGAGTTGTTCGTTACGTTTGTGGATGCCACGTGCATTTTCTAATTGAGCGATGATCTGTTCTTTTTGTGCTTTATTTGACTCAATTTGTGACTTACTGATGGACAGTTGCGACCTTGAACTATTTAAGCTCGCTTCTCCCCTTTCTACGGAAGAAATGTAAGCTTCAGGATCAATTTTGGCCAAAACTTGACCTACATACACAGAGTCACCTTCTTTTACATAAAGCTCTACGATTTCTCCCGATACGTCAGAACTTATTTTTACTTCTGTCTCCGGATATATTTTACCACTTGCAGAAACGGTTTCTTTTATCGTTCTTTTTTCTGCCAGAGCAGTAGTCACAGAGGTTCCTTTAGGGTTAGATTTTGCCTTAAATACTGCAACTATAGCGAGCACTACTAGTAATGCTACAAGGGAAATTAATATCCAGTTACGTTTTTTTTGAACTTTGGTCATAATATAAAATTAAAGTCTTGTTTTGAAATGATGGAAGGTTTTTATTAAAATTTTATCGCTCTACCTAGATAAAAATCTAATACTTTGGTCCTGAACAAATAATCATATTTAGCGATCAACTGATTGACTGTGGAAGTTTCCATTTGGGTCTTCAGTCTTGTCAATTCAAATGCATTCAAATTGCCGATATCAAATCTTTTTACGGCATTATTATATAGATTTGTTTGTGCTTGGAGTGTCTTTGTGGATGCTTGATACCTAGATTTTGCTGCTTTTGCATCAGCAAGTGCTTGACCTACGGTAATTTTAAGAGATTCTTTAAGTTGTACATAATTAAGATCTGCTTGTTGCGTATTCAATTTGGCCCTTTGCACACCTGCACGGGATAAATTATTGCTGTAAATCGGGATATTCATAGAAATCCCAACACCATAAGAAAGGTTATCTGTTACTTGATCAAAATAAGGTGTTTTCGCCAAAATGGGAACTTGCTGTGTAAAACCTATTGTCGCAGTTTGGCCATTAAAAATAATGTCTTGGTTTATAATCTCTTGATTAAATCCATTCACGGTTACCCCTTTATTAGAATAATTTGTTCTTGCACTACCTCCTGCACTTATGGAAGGCAACAATTCTGATTGCGCAATTTTGACACCCAAAGCAGCACTTTTAAGTCTAAGTTCGCTTGCCGCGATTCCCGCTTGATTGTTCAATGCAGATGCATACACCTCTGCGAATGTAAGAATATCAGGATCAGTATCGAAAGCTAAATTACTTGGTGCAGTGACATCCAACTTAAAATCAGGGTCAAGTCTTAATAGCTGTTTAAGATTTAACAAATTGATTGTCAGGTTATTTTGACTTTCTATGATGGACTGTTCATTGGCAGCTATTTGAGCTTCTAGATCCAATCTATCATTTTCAGGTCTGTTTCCTACCGAAATTTGTTTATTCAATAGTGACAACTGATCATTTGTTTGGGCTAGTTGATTTTGGGCATTTTGCAAATTCTCTTTTGCAAACAAGATATTAAGGTACAACGTCGCCACATTCAAAGCAATGTCTCTTCTGACTTGTTCCAACTCTTTTAACGCTGCCTTATTATTGATTTGGGTTTGAGAGATGTTATTGTTTATTCTATTACCATTGTAAAGCATTACATTAGAATTCAAGCCAAAACCATTATTAAAGAATGTCTCGGTAATAAATTCATTTCGAGTAGGGTCAATGGTACGTCCAAAATTCCAACCAACATTAGTATTTGCTGATAAATTTGGATATCTCCCATGTCTAGCCGTGGTGGCATCTATTTCAGTGTTCTTTAAACTGATAAGACTACCTTCTACTTGAAGACTCTTTTCTATAGCATAATTGATACATTTCTCTAAACCCCAAACTTCTTGTGCTTGAAGTGTCGCCACATTGGTGAAAAACAGATTAAAAAACAGAAAAGAAATACAACTAATAAGATTTTTCATCCTTGCATTTATATTTTACGATTATGGTTCAATTTAAAATAAACTTGATTTAGAAAATTTGAACTCATGACTTTTTAGGAGTTATGAACCTTATCTTCCTTTTAAATTTATACAACAAAATTACAATTATTGAATAGATAAATGCCTTTTTTTTATATTAATAACTAGATAACATAGATAAAAGTCTAATTTGAAGGTAAAAGTTATTAATTGACTTAAAAAATTCTATTAAAATTTGAGATGATTTTACTTTATGAAGATTATTGAAATTCATTTAAACCGGAAGTCTAAATATTTTTTACACTAATAATGCAACAAAGTTGCATTTAATGAGTTACTTTTGCATCATGGTTGCAAAAACAAACATCTTTAACCTTTTAATCCTTATCATCATCACTATGGTGGGCAATAGACTTGCCGCTCAGCAATGTGACATGGTGATTTCAGGACAAGTCATAGACCATCATGATGACACTTCCCTAGAGTACGCCACTATTTTTATACAAGAACTGGATAAAGGAACAGTTTGTGATTCGAATGGATACTTCATCTTTGAAAATATTTGTCCTGGGAAATATCATTTTATCATCTCTCATGTAGGTTGTGAGTCCAAAAACGAATATATTAATATTTCCGAAACGACAACACTAACATTTTTCTTAGAGCATCATGATGAGATACTCCAACATGTAGAAATCACTGGACAGCAATCAAACAGCAAATCAGGCAATATCAGGTATACTATTTCAAAAGATATCATGTTTGAATTGAATGGTAGAAACCTTAGTGAAATATTGACAACTATTCCTGGCGTAAATACATTAAAAGCTGGTCCCAACCTTGCAAAACCCATTATCAATGGTCTCTATGGCAACAGAATAACGATACTCAATAACGGAATCCCACAAGAAGGTCAACAATGGGGAAATGACCACGCACCAGAAATAGACCCCAATACCGCTGACAAGATATCTATATATAAAGGAGCTTCTGCCATCAAATATGGACTACAGGCATTAGGCGGTGTAGTCATCTTAGAGCCAAATGAAATGACCATTGATCCGCATTGGCATGGTGATATTCGTTTGAATGGCCATACTAATGGTCGGGGAATCGGGATACAAGGTCAACTGAGAAATAGTTCTAACCTTGGTAATCTAAGGATTACACTAGGACATCAAATCTCAGGTGATCGACAAACGCCTAGTCATTATCTCACGAATACAGGGAATAGAGAATCGTCTTTTTCTATGCTAATCTCAAATAAAAAGAATGAAAAGTCTGATAGAAGAATCTATTATTCATTTTACAGAAATAAACTTGGCATTTTACGTGGATCACATATTGGTAATTTGACAGATCTTCAGGAAGCTTTTAAAAGAGATATCCCTTTTTTTACAGCTGATAAGTTTTCATACAGTATAGAAGCACCACGCCAAGAAGTAGACCATCATTTATTAAAATTCTCCCACAAATACAGAATAAATGATCAAAAAAACATATCACTCGAAGCAGGATACCAAGTAAATAGTAGGTCAGAATTTGATATCAGGAGAGGTGATAGAGACACAAAACCAGCATTAGATTTATTGCTTTTTAGCCAATATTATGACTTGGGCTACAATCATTTAGGTGAACACAATTCATATACCATCGGCGCCCAATATAGATATGTGAACAATACCAATCGACCTGGAACTGGCATTTTACCTTTGATACCCGATTACATCAATAATCATTATGCCATCTACCTGATCACCAAAAGAAACCTTTTCGGATTGGAACTCGAAACAGGACTGCGAGGAGAATTTAGAAATTACTTTGTAGCTAGATTTGAAAATAGAAACGTAGTAAAAGAAAATCTCAATTTCTTAAACTTTGCCGCAAACATTGGTTTAAAACATAAAGTTACCGATGAGATTACAACACACTTAGACATTTCCTATACCAATCGTCCACCTGAAGTCAATGAACTTTATAGCAATGGACTCCATCAAGGCGTAAGTGGTATAGAAGTAGGAAATCCAAGCCTAAAACCCGAAAACTCTTTCAAAATCGTCAATGAATGGACGGGTCACCTTGCGGAAAAACATCACGTCAATCTTTCACTTTTTTACAATCATATCAACAACTATATCTATTTGCAGCCTCAAAATGATTTTGTTGTTACCATCAGAGGCGCCTTCCCATTGTTTTCATACGTAGGTACAGATGCTTCCATGCTCGGGGGAAGCTTCAAGAGCATCACAGACATTAATAAAGCCTTCCAATGGACATCAGGAATGAGTTATATTTATGCAAAGAATCTCGACCAAAAGACAGGATTAATTAGAATTCCACCACTCAATGCGTTTTCTAACATCCATTATACCATAGGCAAAACATCCGTATTTAACGAATTAAAAATGGGCGTAGAAGCAAGTTATACCGCTATGCAAAATAATGTTCCGATCGAAGAAGACTTCTTACAACCACCCGATGATTATTTTTTAATAAATGTATCCTTACGAATAAAATTCAAACGTAAAACAAACCAAGACATAGACGTCAGTCTGAGAATGGAAAATGTACTCAACACCACTTACAGAGATTATCTGAATAGAATGCGATATTTTGCAAATGAAATGGGTCGAAATATTACTTTCAACATAAAAACGAATTTTTAACTTTTAAAATATTTTAATTATGACATCTAAATTTAGTTTTTTATTAATTGCTGGAATGTTTGTTTTTTTTACCTCATGTGACAAGGACCCTGATCCAATCAATGAAGAAGAACTGATCACTACCCTTGTGTACACTCTTACGCCAAGAGACGGTGGTGATATCGTCACATTATCATTCAAAGACCTTGATGGCGACGGTGGAAATGCACCTACGATTACATCAGGCACGCTAAAATCAGGAAAAACATATGATGGTGTATTAAACTTATTAAATGAATCGGTAACACCAGCTGATGTAATTACCACAGAAATCCAAGAAGAAGCCGAAGAGCATCAATTTTTCTATGAAGTGGCCACTACGTTACCTTCCGTATTAACCATTACATATGATGATAAGGATGCAAACAATAACCCTATCGGACTAAAAACGATCGTCAAAGCAACTGGTACAGGTTCAGAAAAAGTAAAAATAACTCTCCGCCACGAACCCAACAAAACCGCAACTGGTGTAGCTGCTGGAATCATCACAAATGCAGGTGGTGAGACAGATATAGAAGTTAGTTTTGACTTAAGTGTGACGCAATAGATATAGAACGTGTAAGGGTCCTAAAGATTTTAGGACCCTTGCTTTAAGATACAAACTCGTCAAATAATGGTAGGTCTGATTTTTGATTTTTCAGATTTTAAAAGATTGTCCTGCGAAATAAAATTCAATTTTTCTTTATCTTGTCGACGTAGACACAGAATACTTTTCAGTGTCATAGATTATGTCTTCGTACAAACTCCAGTAAAAAATCAAGAGAATATTTCAGAGCTAAACCTCATAACTAAATCTGAAAGGCAATTTTAAGTATTACAAATCAATCTTTATTATTCTGTTAATCAATATAAATAATTATTCATTCTTGTTAAAATTATTTAAATTTCTGGTAATCTTAAATTCATTAAACTCTCCTGTCCAGCCTTTTTTGGTTTCAATAAATATTTGAGCAACTGTAGAATTACCTTCCTTCTTAACAATCATGAAATTTCTAGTATAAAAATCTTTACTCGGGTAATGTCCAAAATCTAATAAATTACATGAATAATTATCAACAACTTTAAAATCCTCACTGATCAAATTTTTGACTTTATCCATAAATCCAGATGATTCATTAACCATTGGTGATGAAACTAATTGTGTTGCAAATCTCTGCTCATTATATTTATAATGTTTTGTTATTTTTGAAGCACCACTTGAATGAACATCACCTGAAACAATTAGAATGCTTTTGGGGTCAAACACTTCACCAACTTCAAAAATTAAATCCAACATTATTTTTTGTTCAGCTTTATGATAAATATGATCCCAATGGTCAATAAGGTCATCAGACCCTGTTTTATTAAATTTCCTGCCTTTATCATATAGATAAAATGCTCCCTTTTCCAATAAATTTGAAAAATCTCTATAAGCAATGGGTACAGGTAGGACAAAACAAACTATATCATTTTTTGAAATTTTTAAAGACTCTTCAGTAATTACTTTATTTGAAATAGACTTATATTGTTCGTGATTCAAAACGGTCCACAAATTCCTATGTGATCTAGTATCTGGTAAAATAAAAGCAAATCTTCTGATTTTCAGGCAAAGTGTATAATCACACTCAAGATTTATTAAACTTCTATTTTGTTTTGATCTAATCTGAAAAAGCTCATAATAAACTTTAGCAACATTAAATATATTCGTAAGATTCTTATAATATGGTTCACCATATGATCCATATCCATCCACAATATCATGATCATCCCAAGTCATAATATTAGGTATCTGAGCTAAGGCCAATGACATAAATGGATTTGACCAACTGTCGATGTAGAGATTAATATAAAAATCTTCTAATTCGGCCTTGTTTACTTCTTTTACTTTCCCTTCTACAAATGCTTCTAGACCTGCTACTTTATCCCACATTTTATCTGCATAAACCTGATCTCCAGTCATCACTATATAATCGGGTTTTTCTTGGTTTAACCTTTCCCAACCTTTATAATCATCAGGGTCAATCTCTGTTGGATAGTAGTCATGGTTTCCATTACACGAAACAAATGCAATGTCTGGAATTTTGTCTTTGGGACAAACTGAAAATCTCCATGATTTTAGATCATTATTATTGGAAATTGGCAAATCATCAATTTTTATCTCATAACAAATTTCATCTTTTAATTCAGGTACATTTTCAAGTTCATATTCAAATCTATAAAAGTAGTACTTTACTTTTTCTCCAATTTCCTTAAAATATTTCTCGCCATCTATTTTTATTGGATTTAATTTCTGTTCATTTATATGTAAAATCGGATATTTATCAGAAACTGATCCACTCAACAATACGCACACTGTGTATAAAGTATCTGATTCAACACCGAGTAAAGGCCCTAAGACTATCTTGCTATTTTTCATTTTTCTATATTTTATGATGTATTAAATTATTTTTTATCAAACAATTCACTTTTCAATAACCAAGAACAACCAAACGCCACCAAGCTGACAGTCTCTAACCAAAAGATAAGATGCCATGAAGCAGTGACTGAAAAAGTTTCTTTTAAAAATAACATGTAAATTGCAATAAGCCCTAAAGATGCTAAAATACTGTATCCGTAAAACAAATAAAAGAATAATTTTCTAGGAGCAATGGTATCTCCACCTTCCCGATGTGTAAAAATTTTGATAGAAAAAAAAGCCATGGTTAAAAGTAGTATGACAGCACAGAATACGTGGATATACTCTCTAATACATGATCCATCTGAAGGAATACAAGTGTACTCTCCATCAAATATAGAGGTAGGAATCAATGCCACACCCAATGCACTGAAAGCAGCAATTTTTGAAGCAATTTTATCCACGGTACTGTGGCCATTGTAAGCCATAAAACAAAATGAAAGTGCACATATCATTCCGACAAGCACATCTCTAGCATTAGTGTGATAATAGGCAGAAATAGAGTGAAGCATACCGTTTTTTAGGCATTGTGGGGCAGGATATGCGGATAAATATACAATTAAAGGCATTGTGATCGCTAATATTCCAATACCCAAAATGATTTTATCGGCATTGATCAATTGAGGATTTTTTGTGGTATTTTTTATTGTGAACATGAGAAAAATATTTAAATTGATTTATTTAATGTTATAGAGAGTCATCAATGGTATATTTACACTTGCGCCAATAGACCATCCTTTTCTAACTATACTTTCAATTATATTTTGATCTTGAGCGACGCTTTTCAATGAAGTGAATTTTTGCCACCCTCCATTTACATTAAATATAATTTTTTTGCCAACTCCCCATGAGCCAAAGATGCCAGGAGAGAATATTTCCTTTAAATACACTTTTGAAATTTGTTCTTCATCATTTACAAACCTAAAAGCAGTCAATGGACCAATATCAACTATACTTCCTAAAATAGTTATCGATCCCCAACAACCCAACGACTTTGAAATTGAAATGCCCACTGGAGTTGAGACGGCAAAATATGCAGTACTATCACTTGTAAATGGTTTACCTTCTCGCAAAACGCCCCCACCAACATAAGAATCTAAAGCAACATTAAACTTAGTATTCCGTTTATCTCTCCAGGAACCTACAGGTGCCGAAAAAGCTTCAATTAGTTTTGCTACTTCGTCTGAGTCTTTGGCTTCAGCTAATGTTGCTGCAAATGAACCATATTTTTGGAATACTTCTGCATATTTATTAAATTCTTCTAGAGCATCTTTTTGCTTCTTAGAAATTCCTGATTTTTTTTTCAAAGTATTAACTGGAATAGATTGTATAAGTCTGTTAAAATGGATCATTGTATTTACATATTCTTTATTAGCAATACCTGAAACAATTCCTAATGAGCTATTTATTAGTTTAATACTTCGATTAATATCTTCATTAGGTTTTTTAAAGATATTGGAAGTTTCTATAACAAAATTTCCAGCCGCATTGAAATAGTCAAAAATTTTAAACTTTTTAATCTCATTATCCTTTTTAATATCTTTAAGTGCTTGCTCCAAAACTGTTAATTCGTAAGCAATATTTTTCAAGGTATGTTGTACTTTTGTTATTGTATCTGCGGATTCAATTATTGATTGATGTATTGTTGTTTCATATCCATCTGAACTAACTCGCAACTTTGCAACTTGGGCTGTGAGTCCTAAAAATACTTTAAGGAAAGAAGTATCTATAATTAATTCATTGAACTCATCTTTTGCTAAATAATATCTTATGGAATCATTACTTCTTAAAGCAAAAGAAAGCAATTGCATCGTTTCAATATATTTTTTTATTTCCGTCAAATCTGAACTTTTATTTTTCAAATCCAATCTTTCTATAGCTTTTCCAATATGCATGCTATCCATCACTTCTTCCATTAGTTGCAGGCCTATATTTATACAATATCTAGTTTTGTTATCAGATGAAAGAGTAAGTCCCAAATTGGTAGTAGTGTCATTGATTATTTTACTTAAGTTATTAGGGAAATGCGACATATCATATTCAAGATTGCGTCTTATTGATGGAAAATAAGTTTCATAGTCATATATTTTTTCATCAATGAGATTCAGCTCCTGATAAGTATTTGGAAAAATCATCATCATTTCCTTATATTTACCGCTTGTAATCTTCGCTTTAAAATCATTAAAAAAAGAAATAGCCATTTCTTTTTTGACCCTTGAAACCAAAAATTTTGAAAGTCCATCAGATAAGATAGTTACATCTTTTTTAAGGATATTGCCTATTAGTTTATTTTGTTTCTCTAAGGTATTTTGAAGTGAATTAGTATTCTTAAATTTTTCTAATATTGGATTTAACTGGCCGTCAACTTCATAGTCTTTAAGTATCTGTTTCTTTTTTAATATATCTAGTCCATTGACTAATTCTTTGGCATCCTTAAATATGTTCATAATATTCTGTTTTTGAACATCTTTTTTACCTAGGTTTAAAATCTTAAGATATTTATTATTACTTTGGAATTGTATGTCGTCGCCAACCGTTTTGATTGTATCTATAATTTTTCTATTGTCTGATATTTGCAAGCTGTCACTATTTATAAATCGTAAATTTAAAATCAAAGAATCATTTATAGGACATACTAGTGAATCTGTATCATAGAAAAACATCATATTCTGATCACAAATAACCAAAAGGGTACTATTTGAATCAATCCCATATTCCATCTTTGAAATATCTGTTTTGATATTCCACTTTAGTTGAGCGATACTTAACTGACAAAAAGTAATTAAAATGATTAAAAATAAAAACTGTTTCATAAAATAAAATTTAAATGATTTCTGCTTGTAAAATTTCTAAAAGATCTTTCATTTTAATGCCATAGGAATAATGCTTATTACCATCTATAGTGGCTCCAACCAAAATACCAATAGGTTTTCCCGAATCATCTGTTATCAAAGCTCCAGAGTCACCATTTTCAGTCAATTGTATCGTCTTATTGTCAACAATACCAGCAATTTGAATCAAATCAAAAAATTTAATATCGCCAGTAACTCTGTCGTTAAATGCGTGATTTTTATCAATACGGACTATTTTACCACTTTTTATGCCTGCTAGAGTATTTATTTTTACTTCGAGATTATTTTCATCAGATTTAATTAGATTTCTGTAAGGTTTTATAAAAGTATATCTTCCTTCTATTTTGGTAATGTCTGTTATGTCAATCAAAGCACCATCAACATAGCTGGACATATTTACATTAGATACTTTGCCAATTAACTCCCACTCCTTATTTGAATTTATAAATGAAACATCGTTTTTTCGCCTGTCAATAAAATTGGTATAATCTGTTCTGGCTACATGACCACAAGTCAAAAGCGCCTTTTTCCCAGTTCTAATGTTTTTTACTACACCAGCTACTGTACCTAGAGCTTTTGTGCTTTCTTGCCTAATCATACCTGATTTTAATTCGTCTGTATCTTGTAGTTGACCTTTTACAGACTGAACAAGGTTTACTTTAATTGATTGGAAAATTGGTGTATTATTATTAATTATAACATCAACAGTTTCTGAAATATTTGGAAGATTTTCATAAAGTAACTCTATCACAGGGTTATTGTTAATAATAACTTTGTTTACACCTATAAACCCTGGCAAACTCTCCCAAAACCCTCTATTCTCACTGATCGCAATCTCTACAGGATCTTTTGATGTCACCTTCTCCCCTTCCAGTTTAAGTTGTGTGACTTGTCTTTTCCTTTCTTCGCTTTCTTCAGGTTTAACACCCGCACTACGCAACGAAACCAGTTTTTTAAGTAAGTCAAACCAAAACTGCGCTCCAAGAGTAAGCGCTAGAGCGGTAAGAATAATACCCCAGAATTTTGGCTTCCATGGGGGCATTTTCTTTAAAATGAATATAGCTTTCCCTCCTGAATCAGGGTATCCCAAACCTTCAATTTTACTGTAATGACAATTATTATAAAATGAATTATATTTAAGAAAATCAAGCCCTGTTATCTGATTAATAGAATCAACGTTTGTTTGGATAGTTTTATGAATTAACAGTTGTTTATTCTCAATAATACTGATCTCTTTGGCTGACAAAAACTGTATTTTTTCTTTTACAGAATCCACCAAAACTATTTTATTTTTAAAAGTATCAACTTTTTTAATAATGTCCTGCCTCATGTTTTGCATTACATCTAAGCTTAAATTAACTGCTGCTTTATTTGACATTTTTTTGGTTTTAAGGTTTCCCAACCACTCTGCATTTTTTGTCAAAGTATCATTTTTTTCAATTAGGCTCACAATTGTCTTAGCTTGATCTTCAGTAATACAATTAACGCAACTTGCATGATTGCTAACACATATAGCTTCGACTCTCTTCCCGATCTTAAAATCCCAACCTAACGCCATAATATCATTGGCTTCTAAAACGGATTCTTTCACCATACCATAAGCTTCTCTTTTATATCTAAGTTCATTTAGTGTATCTTGTTGTAACATCAAGGAATCAACAGCAGTCTTTTGCTCAATGACTTTATCAGCCAACTCTACCATTTGAAGCCGTTTTTCTTTATCATTACTAAGAACGTTTACTATTTGGAAGGTATCGACATTTAATACAATGCATAGGATCAAGCCAATAAAAAATATGATAGTGCCTATTTTTCTTTTGTACCAACCATTCAGTCGATCCATGGTATCATCAAAATGATGAAGGAGCAAGTCCACAAATTTTTTAAAATCATCGTTAGACCTCTTTACTAAATCCTGAAACATTTTAAGCGTTTCTGGCTCTAGGTGTAAAGCATTGGTTTCTACAGCAAATTTGATCTTATCCCATTCACTTATCCCCCTTCCTTTATTAGAAAACATATTTAACACCGTAATAACAAAATTCTCCGAAGAGATATAGGAAGGTTTTCTATTTTTTAGAGAGTACCATAATTGGTCACCAGGTTTAGCCAAATATTTAATGGTAGGTTCTTCGTAAAACTTTCCAGCATTGGTATATTTAAAATTTTTATCCTCTACAAGAAAAATATCTTGTATCCATTTTTTGAAATCTTGACTTGTGCCAATTTTCTTATCATTCAAGATATTCTCAATACCTTGCTTCAACATTCTTGCTCTCATGCCAATCCAAGAAGAGATTATCTCACCTATTATGCTAGATAAAAGGCTATACAAAAAGTATATCAGCACTAATCCAATGGCAATATCAATAACTATCATAAATAAAGTATTTGAAAGTAAATAGATATTCTTCATTTAAGACTTTCACTAAGCCCATTTTCGCTTTTGTACGGACATAATCCTGAAATTGATTTTTTGATCTTTCGCGCACAATGATTGGTTTTGATTTAGAATATCTTTAATGCAACTACTTTTAAAAAGTAACCCACTAAACTAAAAAATATTTCAACAAAGCTATATGATCATATTCTCACTGTCAATATAACTTTTGTTATATGCCAGTTAAGTAATGATAAACCAAATCCAATAAGGTAAAAACAGAATAGTCACTAAGTACGTATTGAAATACTGTGACAAAATAGAAGAATGAATTGTATTATGATCCATGTAGTTATACATAGCGAGCACCAATGATGAAGTCCAAGCAACAGCTTTAATTAAGTTGGTTATCAAATAAATTTATTATTAGTTGTTTCTCCCAATCAATTCACACCTTATTTATTTTCCATATCTCATTTTTCTTAGCTCATAATCCCCTTCACTTCCAACCCAGAAAATACTCCAATGCCTTGGGATGATGATTGTGTACGAAATAAAGCTTACTAAGATATTCAAGTTTTATGGACTTTTGAAAATCTGGATGTTGTTGTATTTTTAAACTTATTGCGCTATATTCTTTTCTTAATATTTTCAGACTAACAAGCAATTGCTCTAAGCTATCTAATGAAAAAACACTCGTTTCATGATTAATGCATACAGGGTTTTTCCCATGCATGGCCAGGTTTCTCAATTTCTTTAATTCCTCTGCCACATTTTATTTTCTCAGATAACCCACAACTGTGAATATTAACTGAAAATGAACTGGAAGCGAAATCAATGATAACATTAAAAACGAAAAATTGAAACTGCCCAAGCGAATTGATCTCATGCACTTTGTTTTCATATGCTATTACTTTATTTTCGTAAAAGCTTGTATCTCAATCTTTTTTTATTCTTCCAAACTAATTATCCCTACGTCAGCCATTGAATTTAAATCAAGTGTAGGATCAAGATCATTAAAAACACCATCAGTAATTAATATAATCCTGATCCATGAATTAAATAAATTATATGCTTGTCTTAGCGTCTATCGCCTGCAAATAAAATATTTGACTTGATTAAAACTGACAACAAAATAATAAAGGAGATAATCGAATTTTATCATCCATTATTTTTTACCTTCCTTAGTTTTTACAAACATTTTTATAATATTCTCAGCAGCAACCCTGCCGGTTTCAGCGCCACCATTCATATATCCTTGAAAATTTTCACTGCAATGTTCACCTGCAAAATAAAAATTCCCTATTGGTTCACTCTCAAGGCCAGAAATTGTAGTCCACTGTCCAACTTTGTAACAACTGTAGCTTCCATTAGTGTATGGATAGTCAATCCAATTTACAAAAACATGTTTATCTAAAAATTGCTCCTTAGAATTTTTAAAAACTTTATCAAGTTCGCTAACAAAGGAATTAACTTTTGCACTAGGCAATTCAGTTTTCCATATATGAGATGTTGGGGCTAATTTGTTTTTAAAAGATTCCTTGTTCAAATCATTTGAATATGTTCCCCCAAAATAACAAACATAAGCTGAATTATCATTATCAGCTGTTTTGTTATAGCTGCTATCCCATCCATTAACAATCTCATTATGAAATAAATAGCCCATTGCAGAATTTGGGTCTGCAGTCCATGGTTTATTTTTATACCCCAGAACTAGTTTTGTATTCATTCCATAACCTAACTCTTGAATGCACTTATCTTTCTCAGGAGATACATCTTTTAAATTTAATTTTATCTTCCTCAGAATGGTAAAAGGAATTGTACAAACAATAAACCTAGACGAAATAATTTTACCATTAGCAAATTTTATTTCGTATATACCGTTGTTTTCATTAATCTCGGAAACTTCATATTCTTTTTCAATCTTATCTTCACCAATTTTGTTGATTAGCGCTTCAATAATTTTTGAATTCCCTCCGCTTACCCTGTACCTTTCATCACTTTCACCAAACACTTTGAATCCAGAACTAGTATCCGTGTCTATCATATCCAAAAAGTTAAGTGTCGATTGTTCAGAACAGTCCAGTCCGAATTCAGCAGTAAAAGCAGCTATTAATAAGTCTTGTAACCACTTTTCACAGTTTAGTGAATAAATATACTGGCTTAATGGCATATTGTCCAGAATTTCTGCTTCTGGAGTGTCATAATTGTCACCAAGAGATTCTACATCTTTTGAAATTTTATCTGCTATCTTAGAAAATTCATTTATAATTTCGTCTTCTGATATTATTCTATTTTCAAAATAATAGACGTCTTTTAATAATT
The DNA here is from genome assembly GCA_905338385.1 of Darwinula stevensoni. NCBI lineage: Eukaryota > Metazoa > Arthropoda > Ostracoda > Podocopida > Darwinulidae > Darwinula > Darwinula stevensoni. The sequence continues at coordinate 17,258 of CAJPEV010003988.1, forward strand.
TTTTCTCTTGTTGTTCTTGAACTAAATCAATTGTTTTAAGATCAAATTCTTTAACAAGACTTAACATATCTTCATGGTTAGAATCAATGAAGTCGCCACCAAATTCAGGAAATATCCCAATTCCTAATGAGTCATTGTAATGTGTCAAAATCCTGCCACCAAGTCTTTTACTAGCTTCAAAAACTGTAAAAGACAAATTAGAATTCAAAAGATGATTCGCGCAATTCAACCCTGCTATACCGCCTCCTAATATTGCAATATCTAATATTTTATCATCAGAGCTTTTGCAAGATTCGAAAATTGTGGGTAAGGTAATTGCAATTCCAGCCGCTAATGATCCTTTACTAGAATTTATAATGAATTCCCTTCGTGAATAGAAATTTACATTTGGATTCGATTTACTTCTCTCATTATTTAAAAGTGAAACTAATTTATCTAATAAGGAACTTTTTGATTTTCTCATGTAATTTATTTTTCTGAAATTATTAATACGTCACCTACATTAATCAAATGAGGGTTAGGAATATTATTTATTCGCTGCAAGTCACGCCACTTTTCTAAATCACCAAGCTTTTCTTGTGCTATAAGACTTAATGTTTCTCCAGATTCCACAGTATGAGTTGGAAGATTTTGCTTATTTACAACTTTTTGAACATTTCCAGTTGGTAAATAAACTTTTAATTTTTTAGCATATTCAGGCATGTTTTTCACTTTGGCTATTGCTAAATTTAGCTTGTCTCTTAATTTTTCATTTCCTCTTCTTACCCCGATTCTATATTCAAGATTTGAATTTGGTAAATTTGCAACTTTAATACTTAAATTACCATTAGGATTATTTGCTAGCTCTGTTGCAGCAAAAGGAAAATCATATATGAATGCATTGACTGTATTATTATCATAATTTATTTGCATCCATGTATCTTCTTCATCACTTAATTCCACTATTTTTGAATTTTCCCCAAGTATTTTTGTAGCATATTCGTAAACATCTGGATCATCTCTAATAATTCCAATACGTTTATACTCCAGATCTTTAATGCTATTTATATTATCTTCCAAGTCACAGATCCTAAGTACCTGCCTTTCATGTTTGGTTTATCGATTCGACATTTTTCAATTTTTATGTGGTCTTTATTTCTTTGTTCAAAAACAAATGGCAAATTCACATAAAACCTTAAATGTGCTTTGATTATGGCAAGTGTAGACTGTGGTTTTCCCGCCAAAAGGAACTTCAAACCTGCCAATCCATCCAACACAAGCTTAGCAGGAATGAGCCAAAGGAGTTTGCCAAGTGCTTCGTTTTTAGTCAGAAGGTATAGGTTATTCCTGAAGTTCAGATAATCTTTCTTAGGATTGTTATAATCTAAGGTACCACCACCGAGATGATACACTTTGCTAGAAACGATACATTTTACCTGATACCCAGCCTGTTTTGCTCTCCAACAAAGGTCTATTTCTTCTTGATGTGCAAAAAAACTAGCATCAAATCCACCCAAGCCTTTAAACAATGATGTCTTACAAACCATTGTAGCGCCACTTGCCCAAAATACTTCTGTATCTGTATTATATTGGTTATTATTAGGTTCTACTGTATCAAAGATTCTCCCACGACAAAATGGATACCCAAAATAATCAATGAATCCTCCCGCAGCACCTGCATATTCAAATTTTGATTTTTCTTCTAGCGAAAGTATCATAGGTTGGACAATACCTAGTTTTTGGTCCGCTTCCATAGCATCCAAGATAGGATCAAGCCAATTTTCGGTAACTAAGACATCTGAATTGATGATAACGACATAATCTGTATTAACATCTTTTAGTCCCTTATTGTATCCACCTGCAAAGCCGTAATTTTTTGTAAGCTCAATGACATTAATTTCTGGATGCCACTCCTTTATATAATCGACAGAAAGATCTTCAGATTTATTATCGATAACCATGACGTCCACATCATATTTGGCTGAGCTGTATTCTATCATTGGCAGATAGGACTCAAGCAATTCTGATCCATTATAATTTAGAATAGCAATCGTAACCTTTGCCTTTCTAGGTGTATCGTTATGGATGGCTTCAAGAGCGATTTGGGCATTCTTTTCATCTATCTTAAGCTGATCTTTTAATTCTTCTAGATTATTGAAACGAATATCGCTTCTCAAATACTTTAAAATGTGAATTCTGATCGTTTTATCATAAATGTTCTGATTAAAATCGAAGATATTGATTTCGATGCCAACATTGGTTTGATTGGTGACTGTCGGTCTTTTTCCAATATACATCATGCCTTCGAAAGGCAATTCATCTATTTCGATGGAAACCGCATATACTCCTTCAGTGGGAATTAACTTTTCTTTTTCTTCTATTTGTAGGTTTGCTGTAGGATAACCTAATTTACTACCTATTTTATCACCGTGGACCACTTTTCCCGTAAGAAGATATGGCTGATTTAAAAAAAGATTAGCTTCCTGAATGTCTCCGGATAATAAGGCATTTCTTATTTTCGTGCTGCTAATGGTGATGTCGTCGATTTCTTGCTTAGGGATTTCTACAACCTTAAAACCATTCGGCTTTTCATAATCTTTGAGAAGTTCGATGTTGCCTCCTCTATTTAAGCCAAAGCGGTGGTCGTATCCAATCACAACATATTTTGGATGGAAACAAGCGATAATAAAGTTTTCAATGTATTCTCTTGGCGCTTGACGCGAAAATTCAAAAGAAAAAGGAATAACCACGACGTTTTTGATTCCAAATTTTTTTAGTAAGGCAAGTTTTTCATCTAATGTATTTAGAATGCTCAGCTCTTGTCCACTTGGATCTACTATTTGGCGTGGGTGCGGATAGAAGGTAATCACGATACTTTCACCATCCAACTCTTCTGCCAATGACTTCACCCTAGCCAATATTTTCTGGTGTCCTGTATGAACGCCATCAAACGAGCCAATAGTTATAACGGCATTTTTAAATTCGGGAAGTTCTTTAATGTTTCTGAATATGTTCATGCAAATAAATAGACTTTTTTGATTGATATCTATTAATTGCCGCAAAAATAAGAATCTTAAGCATAATAATCGATTAGTTTAGGGATATATTAAACAAATCATCCGTTTTTGAGATTTAGAAGGTAGTTAATTCATTTAAAATTCAACATAGTGATTGATAATAATAGGGTAGTAGAAGCACTGAGAAATGTAAAGGATCCGAAAACCGGCGGAGACATCATTTCTCATCGCATGGTAGAAGATTTTAAATTGGAAGGTGATAATATTTCATTTTCAATTGTCCTAAAGTCTAATGATGCGGACTTAAAATCTTCTTTGAATTTTGCTTGTATGGAAGAAATAGCCAAAGTTTACCCACAAGCTAATGTACATATTCATCTCAAAATCAACGCAACAGATGATGATGCTAACACAGTTTTGCCACAAGTCAAAAATATAATTGCTATTGCATCCGGAAAAGGTGGTGTAGGTAAATCCACAATTTCTGTCAATCTAGCTGTTTCTCTTGCCAATTTGGGTTATAAAGTTGGACTCATTGATGCTGACTTATATGGTCCTTCCATTCCGACCATGATGGGATTGACAGGTCAGCGCCCAAAAGTAGAGCTTCTTTATGGCAAACATAAAATAATCCCTTTACAAGCACATGGTGTACATGTTATTTCTGTAGGATTTATAGTTGAACCCGAACAAGCAGTTGTCTTGAGAGGACCGCGATTGGGTGGATTGTTACGTCAGTTCATCCAAGATTGTCTATGGCCAGATTTGGATTATCTTTTGATAGACCTACCTCCTGGCACGGGCGATATTCAACTTACCTTAGTTCAGACAGTGCCTGTCACTGGTGCACTGATGGTGACGACACCGCAAGAAGTAGCAGTCATTGATGCTGTAAAAGCAATGAATATGTTTTTATTAACCAATGTAAATGTACCGATTTTGGGTGTGGTAGAAAATATGAGTTGGTTTACACCTGCTGAATTGCCTGAAAACAAATACTATATTTTTGGCAAAGGAGGAGGTAGAAAACTAGCATCTATCTCAAATACAGAAATGGTTGCTCAAATTCCTATCATACAAAGCGTAAGAGAAGGTGGTGATGCAGGAGTCCCGGTTTCAGCACAAAGCAACAGTGCATTAAAACCATTATTTGAGGAAATGGCTCAGAATGTCTTGAAGCAACTAGCTGTACGACATGACTTGTATGAACCTACAAGGATTGTAAAAGTCCAAGGTTGATAGAACCGAGTCAGAGCATCAAATGAATTAAAATTTTTGAATATAATATACCAAAAAGTTGTAACTTTGTACCATGATTACAGCAGAACAAACATTATTCGACAAAGTAAACCATGCTTTGGATGAAATCAGACCACATCTTGCAGTTGATGGTGGTAATCTTGAGATAGTAGAAATAACAGACGACATGATCGTAAAAATCAAGTGGATGGGCAATTGTGAACATTGCTCTATGTCTGCTATGACTATGAGAGCAGGAGTGGAACAAGCCATAAAATCAAAATTGCCAGAGATTAAAGGTGTAGAAGCGGTAAATGGTTATTTTAATTGATGACAAAGCAAGCATTAGTTCAAAATATCCGTGAGAAGCAAAGTTTTCTTTGTGTAGGTCTTGATACAGATTCTACCAAAATTCCCCACCATTTATTAGCATACCAAGATCCTGTTTTTGAATTCAATAAAGCAGTCATTGATGCTACTAAAGATCTATGTGTAGCTTACAAACCAAACCTAGCTTTTTACGAGTCGTTAGGCCCAAAGGGTTGGAAATCACTTGAAAAAACATTGGAGTACATCCCTGAAAATATTTTCTCTATAGCCGATGCAAAACGTGGAGATATAGGTAATACAAGTAAAATGTACGCTAAAACATTTTTTGAATACCTGAATTTTGATGCTGTGACAGTCGCTCCTTACATGGGGAGAGATTCGATTACACCTTTCTTAGAGTTTGATGATAAATGGGTGATCGTATTGGGTTTAACAAGTAATGAAGGAAGTGCAGATTTTCAATATTTGAGGGATCAAGATGGTCGTACTTTATATGAAAAAGTTATCACAAAAACGCAAGAATGGGGCAATCCCAATAATCTAATGTATGTCATTGGCGCCACACATCCTGAGACATTTGCTGAGATTCGGGCTTTAGCTAAAGATTTCTTTTTTCTTGTACCAGGAGTAGGCGCCCAAGGTGGGGATATGAATGCTGTTTTCAAAAATGGCAAAAATGATGATATTGGACTTCTAGTTAACTCATCTAGAGATATTATTTATGCTGGCAATGGGCTTGATTTTCAAGAAGAAATCAGAAGAAAAGCTCAACAAATGCAAAAGAGCATGAGTGATTTAATGGCTTAATTTTAAATGGCTTCTCCAAGCAAAAATAATACCTGCTACGCAAGACTGAAATATTCCATACAAAAGCCATGTAAATACCATAGATAACGACACATCTACGGCACTGTAAGTTATCCACATGACCGGAATTAAAGCAATCGCTGCATAAATAAATCCAAACTCAAAACCACGAAGCACAAAATGTCCTCTAAACATGTTTTGAAATCTTTTCCAAAAAACAGCTAATGCCAAACTCAAAATAAAGGGATGTAGGTAAAAGAAGACATCGCGACTACCATCTGAATTAAATACAGGGCTTATGTAATCCACAAAAAAAGATGGGAAAAGACTAATTGCTAGCAACAAGCCACCATAACTAAAAATGAAAATCGCTATGCCAGCGAATAATGTATTTTTAAATATTTCTTGCATTATTTGTTTGTTTTGATTTTAAATGTTTTTTTTGAGTTGAAGTTTAAATTCTACTTGTAATTCATTTTTTACTTTGATGGTACCACCGAGCTTGCTAGGTGGTTTGAGATTGAAATCACTAAAGTTGACACCTCTAGTTCCAATAAGCTCAATGTTTTGATGATTTGTTTTATGGATAGCGTATTGCACCTGAAAAGTCCTTTTTACGCCCGCTAACTCTATCTCTACATCACCTGTGGTCAAACTATTAGATGTGGGAGAAGATGGCATATCTGAAAAATTAAGAAACTTAACAATCATATATGGATGCTTTTGAGCCTGAAGTGTTTTCTGTAGATCTTTAGTCATGATCTTATGTTTGCAGTCAAAATCTGCCACGTTAATTTTCAGTTTTCCATTTACTTTAATGTGTTTTAGTGTTTTATCTTTTGGAGCGAAATATAAAGTATCCGTTTGATTATAAGAGTGGATTTTGCATGAAAAGTTATTAATATTTGTGCTGCCATCTACTTCTAGACTACTACTGCTTTTGATTATCCATACTTCGTTCACCTTAGTTGTAGAAGTATATCCACTCATACTAAGAAGAAAGGTTAAAATATAATATTTTGTTATAAAACCCATGAACAAAAGTTATTTTTGGATAAGATAAAGGGTTGGCATCAGATGTGAACCCGCTGCCAACCCTTCTAAAAATCGCCATTTATATTTTTCGATCAAATTTGAATCTAAAATTGTTAGAGTCCAACGACCTTACTATGATTATCTTTAGATTAGAATCCAATGACTGCTTCTACAACAAAACCTGAAAATTTACTTTCGTGTCTGTAATCAGCCCAAGGAAAATCTTTGTATTGCTGACTAGTATATTCTACTTTCAATAACATGTTTTTTGTTGGGAAGTAACCTGCTGACATAGATACTCTGTTGATAGCTACTTTAGCTTGAGTTCCATTTTGGAATCCTAAAGCAACGTCATTAGCACCATATTTCAATCCACTAGGTTGACCTGTTGCATTAACCAATCTTGCACCTACAAAAACTTGCTCATCTTTTAAGAATCTGTATACAACTTCTCCATAGATTTGTGTCCAATCTCTTTTTATCCATTCTTTAGTGCCCCCAGTTGTTAATGTGTCACCATATACTGAACCACTTAATAAATCAATACCACCTTGTAATTCCAATCCTTTGAACTTGATAAAAGGACTTACATTGATTGTTGTTAATCTATTGGCAACACCTGGATCAAATCTTCCTGATGTAAAGTTAGCGGCAGCTGTAGTTGGTGTTGCTATTCCACCAGCGACTGTATTGGCAGGTTCCATAACACTAAACCAATGTGAACCTGTTCTATCACCTGCAAATAGTGTATTTCTTTGGATATTACTGTTGTTGTATATAGAAGCAGAAAGTCTGTATCTAAGGTTTTCTGATGTTTTGTCATATGCTATCTTAGCAAAGATAGATGGGCTCTTTTTAGTAGGAACAACACCCGCAGAGTTATTAGCAGTTGGGTATTCTGCAACATTTCCATTGATAAAACCTGAAGACATACCTACCATCAACATTAAGTTACTTGTGGGGAATACATAAGCTTCACCACCTATTTCTGTACTAAATGCATCTAGGATTAGGTTTTCAGTGAAAGGATTAAACATAGTATTACCACCATCACTTCTTCTGAATTGGAAGTCACCATAATTAGGCTGGAAGTGCCCTATTTTTACCCTAACATATTTTGTAAACCACTCTGGATTATTAAACATAGGTAATTTGTCGATTTGTATGTATCCACCTTTCACCCAAAATTCACTGTGGTGACGTGAAGACATGTAATTTTCTAAGAATACTCGAATACCATCACCTATTTGGATATCAAAGTTAAGATTTGCCATGGCAAGATTGAATCCAGTCAAATTTGAAGTCAATGAATCTTGTGAAGGAATAGATCCAAAAAGTAAATTTTTATTTAGCCTGTTAGTTCCTGATGTAGGTACGTAATTAGCTTTGTTTTCTACTTTAAAGCTTTGAAAATCTTGTGTGAAAGATCCACCGATTCTAATTTTAAAACCATCATAGGCAGTTTGATCCATTTTTGATGGCTCAAACACATTAATTCCTGTTTTATCATAAGCTCTAGTGTATTGAATCTGAGCCGTACTTTTTGAAATGAAAAGTACAAAAAGAAGTAAGCTGGAAATTTTAAAAAGGGTTTTCATTATATTTGTTTTATGTTAAAAAAATAATATTGATTTAAATAAAGGTTGAAGTCTTTTTGATAATTTGTTCATTATTTTGATAAAGTGATATTGTATTTTAACACTACATCATTACCAGTTTTTACAGAGCCTAGCATAAATGAAGGTGGTTTCATATCATAATCTGTCATGGCGATTTTCTTTTCACCACTGATGCTAATAGTGTTATCTGCATTTATTTTAGCATTACTTACCAGTGTTGTATTCACTGATTTACCCGCAATGTTGAGTTTTACTTGACTTGTGATGGTGTAATTTTTGCTATCGATCGTTTTGATAGTAGCACTTGTTAAAACTGCACTAATATCAGGATTACTATCAGCTTTTAATGCTTTGTAAGCATTTTTGTCCATTGCTCCTTTACCACTTTTGAGCATTTTGGCAGGTGTTTTGAATGACATATTTGTAAGTCCTGTCAATTTACCTGTTGCATCAGTGGTGAATACAGCATCACAAGTTGCAGATGAAGAAGTCATCTCCCAATCATGCATGGTAGAAGTTCCAGTAAGCTCAATGTTTTGATGATTTGTTTTATGGATAGCGTATTGCACCTGAAAAGTCCTTTTTACGCCCGCTAACTCTATCTCTACATCACCTGTGGTCAAACTATTAGATGTGGGAGAA
>CAJPEV010003989.1:0-13326 GCA_905338385.1 Darwinula stevensoni
AAATGTCGTTTTCGCGAAGCTCTGAAAAAAAAAAAATTTGCTGGCTTCACCGTATCTTGTTCTGGGTAAGCTGGTAAATCCGAGCGATCTTTCTCACTGTGCGACGGCTGTCGCAGGCCGTCGTGTGGAGGCCGTCGCAATGGTGACACTGCAATGGTGACACTGCAATGGTGACACTGCAATGGTGACACTGCAATGGTGACAACTGCAATGGTGACAACTGCAATGGTGACACTGCAATGGTGACACTGCAATGGTGACAACTGCTTCACACTCAAAGACGGAAGAAAAAGTGAAATGGCAACACTGCATCTTTGGTCCAGTGTTGCCAACTTATGAAAATAAACTCTCCCTAAACTAATCGTGCCTCCAATAAAATTGTTTATTCTTAACTTCCGAAATAAAGGAATCATAATAATAATAAATAATAAAATCCATGAACTTGCACCGGCATTTTGGCAGGAAAAAATTTTCGCGAAAGTTCCGCGAAATTCGGAACAGTGCATGACGAAGGAAATGTCGAGCAAATTTGGGAAGTTGGGCCTCCTCTTGCTTGCCAAATTGCAAAATTTTTATTTACTGAAAATGGGAATTTATTACTAAAAAAAGGGTTAAAATTCGAAAATATTAAGTAATTTCAATAAATAGCATTAAAAAATGAATAATATTCAAATTAAATAAATATTAAAATTAAATACATATAAAAATAGTATAAAATGGTATTTAAAATGTTCTATTTTTAATTCGTTTCAAATGTCTCTTCAATATTTTTAAATACCATTTACAGTTTCAAATAATATTTTGAGATCTTATCAATTAAAAAAAATGGTCTTTAAAGTTTAAAATTTATTTTAAAGGATACCCTCCGATAAAAGGAAAGCAAGGGTCATCCTAATCCATCGTCACGATCCCAGATAAAGGGATATCAGCTCGTTTGCCGAGAGGTGCGCGAAAAAAAGTCTCCAAATAAAATTGGTCACATTTCAATTTTTTTTTTAGGGATTAAATTAGAATCTGAATTTAGCGTAAGTCGCCCAGAGATTAGAAAAGGGAAGCTTTTTTTTTTTTACTTGACGTCCTCTCAAAGTTTTTTATTTTATTTTGAGAAATAAATAATATAAATGAGAAGCCTGTGAGTATTTTTTTTTAAACATTATTTAAAATGATCTTTTCTGACCTGATTTGAAATCGTCAAGGTGCAAATCCGCGATTGCCGTGAGAACGATACGGCTAAAAAATATGGCAATACGAACTGAAGTACCAGGCGGAATTCAAAATGTCAAAATTTAATGCTTGAAAAATTGGGGAATTGATTTCCTATGAGTTACCGATTTTCGGAGTCGCAAAATGCGCTTTCCCTTTTTTCATTTTATTTTTTGAATGCTTTGAATAATATCTAAGTTATTTTGGAGTTAGAAAACTTATTGGTAAAATTTTTTTTTATCTTTTTGAAATATATTTTCGACGAATGCTAGGTACGAAGAATATTACCAACTACTTACTGTAGCGATCCAGCGATGGAATTACCCCGGGAAGGCATTAGGAGGACGAAAAAAACGTGTGGAGTCCGGCCGGGAATCGAACCCGGGCCTCCTGATCGACTGTCCGGTATTTTACCACTGCACCACCGAATCCAGTGTCTTCTCCATCTCATTCCAGCCACTACAGTACCTCGAAAAGTACCCCAGGAGTGAACGTTTTGGATGGAAACATGGCCTTCGGCCTTTCCCTGGATGAAACAGGAAGCCATGCAAAATTTGGTTGCACTGGCTCCAAGGGGTCCGAATGCATAAAGGAACAGAGAGACAGACAAACTTTCTTCACACATTGAGATATTTAGAGATTTAGATATTTAGATTCTTTTCTTTCATTTTTAAAGATTCATGCCTTCAGGGAAAAGAGATGAACTTTTGTCGGGAAATAAATATTCGCTAATTGTGACAAATTCGCCAATACATATTTCTCGACAACTTGGCGTGAACATATGATTAAAGTACGAGCCATATATTTAACTTTGGTACTAGACTCGGGGTGATATTGGACCGACCCGTCTCGCCCTGGGTCGATCTGCCCTCTTGGACAGAGCGATGGAGTCGACCGTGTGCATTTGATTTCCGTCCTTCCTGTCGAAATCCACATAAAGCCGTTTGGGGGACGAATCCGGTTGCATGAATGGTTTCTCGCGGATTCCGAAATGGCAGAGACGGAGACGGAGCTCCCCCCCACCCCCCCTCCCAGTGAGGGCATAGGGAACAAAAAGCGGCTCCGTCCGACCGAGCAATACTGTACAATGGAATTCTCGAGCCTTGCTGCGAGGTACGATGGAGGATGCTCTTCGGCGGATGATCGGGAAGGGATTGGGGAGGAACGATGGATTCAGTGGGCTCTCTCTCTCCCTTCTTCCCGGATGGGATAAGCGAGAGCAAGGCGGTTGGGGAAGGGTCAGGTGAAGTCTTTTCAAAAGCGGAGGGAGTGGATTCTGAAATTCGACGATTCGATCACGCCGAAAACGTTCGAGTTGGATTACTGACGCTTGTGTCTGGGGGTGGTCGGAGTCAGGATTTCGCCAAAGATGGGGCTGAGAGGAACAGATTTGGCATTTCTGTAATTCCTTCTCAGGGGGCAGATGCGTTTAGATCAGAGTTGGGGGATTGAACCAAACTTGGGTGGCTGAAGCCCCCTCCTCCGCTACGCCGCTGGTCGAAGTAATCTGAAAATGGCTCCACTGAAAGAAGAAAGCTTTATCTGAGTAGGTCTATCTAAGATGGCGAAAGGTGGGATAAGCGCTCAAGCGAGAATCGACATGTCAATATGGGTAGAAATGTCACTGCGCATCTCTGCATCGCTGTCATATATTCTTCTGCACTATATATTTCCTTTCTATGAGGTGAGAGAAAGAGAATCCATCTCGCGCCCGTTTTTTTCTCATTCGAAGGACGTCGTCTTCGTAGGTGGGGTGCCCAGGGGCAGTCTGCAAAACATGGTGGAAAGGAAGCTTGTGACACATCATGAAGGTGTCCGAAACATCAATGTATCTCAATAAGAAATTTTGGCAGCCGAAACGGAGACGTGGGATTTCAGGATGTAGGGGATTTTGCATGAAAATGTGGCTTGTGAGCATGATTGGTGAGTTATTTTTGTGGAGCGAATCGAATACGCCCGTCTCTAGTCAGCAGTGGGTGTTTCATGAAGACCAGCTGGGCCTTGACACACTCTCCGCCCTGTTGGACATACCTTAGGCTAGGCCTATGCCTCCGTACTTTATCGAAATTTAGGATGGAACGGGTCGAAGTGATCGTGATCTGCGATATTGGATTGTTTTCTTCGTTCACGCAGGTCCCTAAATATGGACTCGGAAGACTTCGATGATTTAGTGTGCTCGGATTCGGGAAACGAAAGCGACGATGTAGAGCTCGTACCCGTTGCCCCCGAGGCCAACAATAGTTCTGGTTCCTCGGATAGGATGGACCTGGAGGATTCTCCTCACGATGTCCTCACTACAGAGCAGGTGGTCCAGTACATGGTTGATTGCATCAGGGAGGTGAACAACGTCGTTGAGGTGAGTTTAAAGTCTATGTGAGGGAAGGCCTAGGCTAACTGCCATGATTCAAGGTTGTATATTGTGACTGTTTTTTGGCTGGAAAAGGAGGCATACATCATAAGCCAAGACTAGCCTCTGTCTAGTAACCTAGGCCTCATGTTAAGTACACTTTAGTCTCTGGGCTTGCCCAAATTAGCCTATTGACAAAGGCTTCAATGGTGAAAGGAAGAAGTAAATTGTAAGCACTCTAAGCCTTCTAGGCTAGTTTTTTTTCAATGTCAAATCCTCCATATCCATTCACTTTATGTACACAAGTGGTAGACAGGATGATAGGTGCTTGTGTTTCATGAGGATTAACAGACAGCACTACTATGAACAAAGCAGTGCTTGTTTTTGAAATGACCTAGGCATCACTCTTTTCTCTAGGGAGCAGACTTAACCTGGCCTAATGGCATGATCATGGGGGAAATTTGCCTGACTTTATTATTTGTTGTAGGCTTCCCAGTGAGTTAGGTTGTCCATTTCTCTTGTAGCTACACAATGCATACGATGCTAATATATGACCCAAAGTGCAGGAATACCAAATACGGTTCACTTATCTAATAGGGAAGGAATTTACTAAGTATACTTGGCTTTTTTCTCATTGGCCTGCAATCTTTGGAAATGAGGGTCTCCCCACTTATTAACTTGGTCGTCATGATTAAGCATTCAACAAAAGTGCTATTATGTCACTTTATAGAGCTCCTTACTTGATTCAGATACTCATGCATGATTTCTTGCTGGAGTGCCTGAGTGAAAACCATTCTAAATGACAATTGAATTTGATCAAGGAGGAAACATATTAATGACAGTTGCATCATCAGGTTATTCAAGAAACTTATGATTTCTGCTTGGTCATTCATATGGATGTAATGATATATCAGAAGCATGTATTGAACTGATATTGGTGATTTTGATAAACATTTGTTATCAGATATTCTGCTCATATGACTTTGATGCAAGAATGCAATGAGGATTCACTTAGTACAGGGTGTCAAACATAAGTCAAACATTGTAGAGAAATTCACATTTTATAATAACACTGAAAAACATATGTTTGCCATTATTTTTTATGCATTTTCTCAAGCAATGTTACCAATCTGCTTGAACATTCCTCAACTTTGTGTTATTGGCTGCCAATACAGATAGTCATTATTGAATCTCTCAGCAACCTCTCACTGACTGTGTCCCACACATTTGTCTGTGCTTGCTGACATCTTCCACTATCAGTTTCAATACTCAAATCCTCTAGGAAAAAAAACAAACAAACAAACAGAAAAAAAATTGAAATAACAAATCTAAAATTTGAATTTTCCCATGATGCTTGACTTATGGGACACCTTGTAGTTTGCATGTATGTGACGTCTTGTTCTGGCCTATTCAGTAAATGTCAGGCATAGTGGCTTAAATAGATTTTGGTGGTAGAACTAGTTCTGTTACAATGACAATTTTGGTCATGTCTGTATAGTGACCTATTGGTGCATTGGCAAGGTATATAATAATCAGTAGCTGTGAATGGTAGAAAGAAGGACAACAATTTTCATTGATGAGAATTTTTGACCTTGTACTATCTGGAGTCTGTTTCATGTCATGGTGATGATGCTGTGACATGGTAGGGAGGGGCCAGAAGCCAGCATAGGCAGGTAGAGTAAAAAAAAATAAACAGAGTTTCTTGTCTGATCTTTCTCCTTGTATAAGTGGCTTCCATCTCTTCCTTCCTCTTCTTTTTCATTTGTTTTCCAGGCTCATTAGAGGCCCAGCATTCCTTGCATGCACCTGCAAGCATTTATTCTGACACGTTGCTTTCAATCCATTGATGCAGTGCAAAATCATGTTACCATTGACTTTGTATAATGACAGCCCTGATTGTAATTGATATTCTACACTACTCTTGCAAGATTAGGCAACTGACTATTGACACCACTCCAGGAGCTAGTGAGAGTATTGCAGTGAACATTGCTATTACATTGGCCTTGCTGAGCCTCATGGAGGTGTTTTCAATGCTGATGATCAGTAGTACTTGGGTAATGTTAAGCATAAACCATAGTGTTAGCCATGGAGTCTACTGAAATGTAAGAAAAGAAAAGGAATCTGAAGGAAATAGCATACTTAAGTCCACATGCTTATATGAAATATGAAAAAAAAGAACCAACATAGACTGGGACAGTATTAGGCCTATGGCTCATCTATAGGTCAGGGACTAGGATATGCTCAGTCTTGGAGAAATGCACTTTTGTAAGGAAGGAACTAGAGGTCATGATCAAGTTTAGGCATATCACTTGTGTGACATGCCACTGCAAATTGATGTGGCAGTAATTCAGGTTCTGAGAAACAGTGTTAAAGGTGAAGGGAAATGTTTTGCTTTCCAAATCTCTTTTCTTAAATAATATAGCTATCTTCAATATTAAGTTTCTTCATCACTATCACTTATCAAATTTTAGAGAGTAGAAAAAGTTGTTGATGCATCCCTTGTTTTACTGAGTGGCCCTGGTGTCATGCAGTAGGGGTAGGTATGTCATGGTTGATGTGTTGACTCCTTTCCAAAATGAAAGAGGGCCTCTAATAATTTGATCACTGGGTTTGCTCACTATTAGCACTAAGCTTAGAGTCTTTCCATATGGACCTACTGGTTGAAGCAAAGCTAAATATTTCTCTATCATGAGATAAGTGCAGCTGTGCTACCCCTGTGGACTTCATTTCATGGTAATTAAATATCACTGACCAGTGCCATAGTGGAAAGCAATGTGCAACTTAATCTGAATTCATTGTATACTTCATCTTCAATATATTCTTGCACTCTGTTCCTAGTTTCCTTTTCTGACAATATCAGATGTAAGAATTGATGTACTTGCCTTCACAGGCAGAACTGAGCCTACCTCGGCTCCTTCTGAGCTTTTTCTTGGTGAATTTTGTGACAAAAACAGTCTCTTAAATGCAAATCTTGAATTTGTACATGTGTATGGGTAAAGAGGCAAAGGCTGGATGTTGGGATGGAAGTCTGATAACCATCTCCCACTCATTTCCCTGACCCCACACTGCTGTCGACCCTCCCTGTGTCATTCCAACAGCTTTTACCTTCTTAATTAGCATGTCTAAACTGAAAGGTTATATATAAAATTTGGTTTTGTATTGGGATGAGGTGGAGACCCTTTCTAGTGAATGGGGGTTTTGTTGCAAAACAAAACTTGCTGGTCTTGTTTTTTTGTTGATGCAAGATTTGTCAAGAGCATATTGTAGGAAAAAGAATACCATTAGTTATAACATGGGAGAAGTGCACGTGTTAATGTAGCTCTATGCTCTGGAAGGAACTGCCACTTATGGGTATTTTTCATACTTGGTCAGACAGTAAGTAGCTAAGGAAGATATCTGACTTTGGGAGAGGTAGCTGTTAGAGCTATGTATCTGCAGTACCAATGGTCAGTGAAAATTTCACCTATAGAGACTTCATAGTAGTAAATTTCCCTTGCCACTACTATACCATTATTGGAGTCATGAAACAACACCCAAATGGTGAAACGAGAAAGCGATGTTGTCAGTGAGTAATCACAATACAGAGAGACAATTCACCATACAGATCCCTGGAATAGAAGGGTAAGCTGAAGTATGAAATTAGCTATTGCAAATGAAGTGGCAAAAGTCATGCACTGTTGCTCTAACCACCATGTGCCAGTTTTTCTGGTTCAGGCATTTCTGGTTTCCCATCTTCTTGGGAGAAGATAGTCCAACCTATGTGGTTTTGAGATACTAAACATTTAAATGATGAGTTACATTTTTTATTTTTTATTTGGTCAGAGCAGTAGAATGTATAATTGAAAGTTGCTAATTCAGTATCAGATATGAAACTTAGAGAAATAGTATTTTTTCTTCTTGACCTGTAAGTCATCTTCCCCTGCTTTTTTTCTTGCTGCAGACATTGGGAAGGCATTTTGCAGGACTAAAAGAAATGGGTATAATGCTTTGAGCTGTTTTTTTTTTCCAGATGCCAGCCACAATTACAAGGATCTTGCTTCAACATTTCAAATGGGATAAAGAAAAATTGATGGAGAGATACTTTGATGGGGATCAGGAGAAGCTCTTCCGAGATGCACGAGTAATCAGTCCATTTCACAAGGGGCCTAGCCGACCTCCAAAGGTAAATGATTAAATTAATATGTCAAAATTACTTAGCACCTTTAAGTACAGTCAATGCTCAATATAATGAACTTCTATGTTATGAATTCTCCTAATGACAAATTTTTTAGAATGTCCCTTGAGGTCATTATATTGAGTGTTGACTATATATTCTATTATTATTGGTACTAGCCTGATCCACTAGCCCTTCAAATGATCATGTGTACTTTTTTCAATTTTAATTCCAGAGACCTGGAAGGCCTGCAGCAGAAGAGTGTGAGATTTGCTTGGTTGTGTACCCAACAATGGTTAGTAATGTCTTAAGATTCTCCTAAAGCTTCTCACTAAATAGTGCTTGGCAAAATTTCATCTTTTTTTTTCATAGCAGATGATGACTGGGTTAGAATGTGGTCACCGATTCTGTCAGCGATGTTGGACAGAATATCTCACAACAAAAATCATGGAAGAAGGAGTGGGACAGAGTATCTCATGTGCCGCTCATGCCTGTGATATCCTTGTTGATGATGCTACTGTGATGAGACTTGTATCAGATGCCAAGGTCAAGCTCAAGTACCAGCACCTAATCACCAACAGCTTTGTTGAGGTATTGGCACTGCATATTATAGATATTCATGTGGGTATTCCTCATTCTGCCTCAGGATGGATTTTTGATAAATTGAATTTTTTTTTGATAGTGCAACAGGTTGCTGAAATGGTGTCCTTCACCTGACTGCAACTACTGCGTCAAGGTCCCGCACCCAGAAGCTCGACCCGTGACCTGCAAATGTTCCCACACCTTCTGCTTTGCCTGTGGGGAAAACTGGCATGATCCAGTACGTTGCAGCCTTCTCAGGAAATGGATCAAGAAGTGCGATGATGACTCGGAGACCTCAAATTGGATTGCTGCCAATACCAAGGAGTGCCCCAAGTGTAATGTCACCATTGAGAAAGATGGTGGCTGCAACCACATGGTCTGCAAAAATCAGAATTGCAAGGCTGACTTCTGTTGGGTCTGCTTGGGGCCCTGGGAACCTCATGGCTCATCCTGGTGAACACTCTTTGGGAATCACATGTGGAAAATAATTGTCCTTCAAGCGTTGTAACACTCTTATGGTTTTGCTCAGGTACTCGTGTAATCGTTACGATGAAGAGGAGGCAAAGGCAGCTCGAGATGCTCAGGAAAGATCAAGGGCTGCCTTGCAGAGGTACCTGTTCTACTGTAACCGTTATATGAATCATATGCAGAGTTTGAAGTTTGAGAACAAACTCTACTCATCTGTCAAGGAAAAGATGGAAGAGATGCAGCAGCATAACATGTCATGGATAGAGGTCAGTTCAGGCAAAGGAGGAATTAATCCATGATTATTCTGTTTGGCATGGGAACTCAGGGGAACCTCATATGCCTTATTTCCCATACTCCAGGTCCAGTTCCTGAAAAAGGCAGTCGACATCCTGTGCCAATGCAGGCAGACGCTTATGTATACATACGTGTTTGCCTACTACCTGAAGAAGACCAATCAATCCGTGATATTTGAGGTGAGTTGTTTGTTTTTCAAGTGCTGTCTGCAAGTTTTATGTGGCATATGGAAATTAAATTTTTAATATACTCTGGCTAATGTAAGTTTGAACAGATTTTGGTTTTAAAAATTATATATAATTCCTTCATTGTATTCCTAACCTGAAGTTGACCATTATATCCTGTTGGCAATTAATTTTTTACCATAAAAATTTCACTCAATCCTGTTAATTATTTTGAGAGAGCATGAGAAGGAAAGTGCTAGCTGAAGTGTATTTGTAGCCCAACCAGAAGTTGCAACTTTTTTTATCAGGGCCATTTTTTACAGTATTTAACTTATTGAAGACTGGAACTCACAGGGAAGGTTTCTTTTTTATCAATAGGAATGACTACAGGTGGATAAACACTATTCATGATGAAAGGTGCACAGTTGCTCGTTTTGCCCTGAGCCCTATGCTACCCAAGCTAAAACACTGCACCTATCAATAAATGGTTTGGGAACCCCTGTGCCAGACTATATCTACCTGAGAGTTTTCCTATGTTCTTATAAGGGAAAATGAAAGTAGATTCTCCTTCTTTCAATATAGGATCTTGAAGGACATCTTTTTAATTTCCTTTTAGAACAATAGGTTGACCATGCAATTTGGGCATTACTACTTCTAGAAAGCAGGTCTTTGGTACAGAATGTGAGAATCAGGTAGACCTATTTGAAGTCTTGGAGACCCCTATATTGCTTGTGGTCATGGTCATTAAGACAACACTTATTTCTTGCATTGTGTCAGTGATTCTGGATAAATCCAATTAAAAAATAATGGGTCAAGGCTTAACTTTCAAGATGAATGAAAATTGAACTTTCATCCTTTTCTGTATGTTTTATTATAATATACAGTAGAACCTCGATTATTCATGACTTGTTAAACTGCGAGTTTGCTTAACCATATGTCTAAAATAGAATTTTTTCCTCAAATATGTGCAGAACAGAACAATCTTTTCAACAGTCCTGAACCAGTTTGCTTTTTACATGTTCATTCTTTATGCATTACCTTTTCAGTAAAAGTGTTTCTTTTGTCTCTTTAATGCCGCCTGATAATTAAATGTGAACAACACATTAAGTGTCTTTTTTTATTAACTGTGAATTTTGATTATCTAGCACCATTCTCCCTGTCATTAGCACAGGTAATCAAGGTTCTACTGTATATTCATATCATCAGTTTCTTTTTTTGGATGGAATGAGTAATGTCCAGAATTGGTATCTAATGCCAAATGTGGCTCTGATGCATGCCACCTGTGCCATCTGTGGGAGCATGTGAAGTATGTCATCATATGACCCCATTTGCTTTGTCATGCTCCCTTTGATGCACATCCATGGGCCTGTACAGAAATCTAAGGAAATGAAATCTGGAACATGAATGTTCAATGTCATATTGGTTGATTTCATTTGATCATCTGGTCTCCAGATCAAATGAAAAAGCCATTGGATCAGGGTGAAAACAGGCAGGGAGAATAATCATTAGGCAAACACTGATGATTTTTCTATTAATGATGATAGCTAATGCAGATGTTATCATAGTTGATCCATGTAGGACATCAGTAAACAGAGTCTTTCTTAATACAGGATAACCAGAAGGACTTGGAAAGTGCCACAGAGATCCTCTCAGAGTACCTTGAGCGAGACATTACCCAGGAGAACATTTTGGACATCAAGCAGAAGGTCCAAGACAAATCCCGGTGAGTCTTATGGATGTTGGCTGGGATTTGCTGTGGCTCTGGAGCTATTGAGCCACAGATGAGTTGAAACATTCTTTGCCCTCGCTTCATTTAGATACTGCGACAGCAGAAGGCGTGTGCTCTTGGAACATGTCCATGAAGGCTATGAAAAGGACTGGTGGATTTACAATGAGTGAAGAGCTAAGAATCTACACAGGACTCTGCAGGTATCTTATCCTCTTTCCCCCCCCTTCCCCCCATCTCTCTTTCATCCTCAATTAATCCCAACCTGGCCCCAAGGAATAAAAACTTGTCTTGAGCTCTGAAACCTGATCAGAGAGTCTCCTCTTTCCATTGTTGTGTTGCTCTGTGCTTCATTCTGTGGGGCCAGCTGGGAATGACCACTGTCTAAAAATCTTTTTGCAATATATTCAGAGAATAAAAAATGAATAGTTGGTTTCATTATCATGGGTTTTTAATATTTGTTTCAACATGCTTCTTCATCAGTGCTGTTACAGGCTGAATTAAAATAATGGTGTTCCCAAGACTTTAATGCACATCTGCTCTATCTTCTAATAAGAAGGCATCAAGAGATCATCAGGCTATGGAGTGACAAAAATGGAATAGTCTTGCAGTGTCAACTAGCTATGAGGTAATGTTGCCCTCCAAAACTTTCCAAATGTGAGAATGTTAGCCTTGAATAAGAATGGTTGTACTTTTTGGCAAATTATGTTATTGCTCCCTTCTGAATCCTAAAAAATCCACAACTTGTGAATATTTATTCATGTAGCTGAAGGAGAACATTTAAATGTCATTTTTCAACAATTTTGAATCTGCCATGAAGGGCTTCTCAGGCCCATTTTCAGAATGCTCCTAATCGACATTTATCTGTGGGACTTGGAAGAAACCTGAGAAATTGTATCTGTTGGCTGCGAGCCCAATAGTTTCTGAGGAAAAATATTCCTAAATTCGGAAAGTGTTCACTGCAGAAAAAGTGATCAATGCCAAAATCTTTCTTACATCTGCATTACACTTTCACGAAAAGGAAAACGCATATGCATATCAATTCGTACTGGTTCTTCATTGGCTCTCATTGGAGTAATAGGAAAACCTGGCAGTACTGTCACCTTCTGCAGGCTCCAATCATTGGGAAAAATTAGACTAGTATGCATTGGAGTCCAGTGCATACTAAATCTACTATCTAATCTAATACTACATCTCTCTTTTTTTTCTACCAGGAAGTCAAATCTCGAAATTGTATTTTTTCTTGGTTAAACGTCTAGGTTGCCATTTCTTTTAGCATATAACAATCCCCAAGCATCTGAGATGTACTAAATTCACGTGCTTTGGAGTATCCCTCGTATCCAGATCGAGCTCGTAATGGAAGCAGATAAGTACAACCCATTCTCAATTGAATATAAGAGAATTTCTTCTGCTTTCCGTGCAAGTTTGCAGCAGAAGGTCCACTCCACATTTTGGATTCCCCTTTGCTGGACGATGAAACGTGCATCTCTTTGCCTTGGCATCGATATTTACCGAGAAGTGAGAAGGTGACCAAGACGTAACCAGTCTTCCTGACTGGGTTCTTCCACGGAGCAAAAAAATAGGTAGTTTCAAGATACCATCAGGCTCTGATACTCTACGCATTTTATATTTACCCGCGTAATGATATTGGTATTTGTATGCTAAATAATTTACCTTTCAGGCCTGGCGGACTCAGGAGTCCCACATCATTTTCGCGTGTTTGGTAATACAGGAATGCACGACCTTGACGCCTAGCATGACTTCTGAGTCCCTGTGACCTTTTTTGGTGTTGGTATTTTGTTGTTTATAACGTTTTATTGTGAACGGCTGAACAAGGAAAATTGGCTTTTGCATCATTTATATTTATTATATTCGGGTCCTAAAAGGTTAAGCTGCATGTTGAATTCTATAAGATTACTAAGATTATACGAATAGAAAAAAAAAATTTTATTGTGACTATTGCTTCGCCCTCGAGGCTAGGGATTCCACGGTTGAATGGAAAGTATCGAATCGAATCAAATCGTTCCGTTCAGCCAGCCGTGATCTCAGGTTGCTTGTACACCTTCGAAGAACTTCCCGCACCGATCGGCTCAATCGCATGGAGAGTCGTTCTTTTTCAAGGGAGGGAGCTTGATTTTATCCGAATCGGAAGCAGCTGTGGAAAACGACCCCTCTGATGGTCAACCGACAGGAAACTCGATTGCCGAGAGGGGGACTCGGTCGGGTCGGGTCGGTCCGGTCCGATCGAGTCGATCTGCATGCCGTGCATGCCTCAAAATAATACATTTTCCACTGCCCGGACGAAACCCGTTGAAATTTTGTGCATAGGAAAGTTCGGGAATTTTTTTTTTTTTTTTTTTGGGGGGGGGGGGGGGGGGGGAAATATGGG
>CAJPEV010003989.1:13338-25897 GCA_905338385.1 Darwinula stevensoni
GAGGGGGGGGGGGGGGGGGGGGGGGGGGATGAAATATGGGATGCACCCAAAATCATCGATCCGAAATATAGGGTTTTCCTAAATTTTCTTTCCAATTTTGAACACAAATGGAAAAAAAGTTAAGACATCCACAAATGCAATTTGCACCATCTTATAGTACGACTCAGAGTTTCAAGATGCCATCAGGCTCTGAAAATATATTTTTTTTGCTTCGCTCTCGAGGTTAGGGGTTCCACGGTTGAATGGAATCGTTCCGTTACGACCAGCCGTGATCACAAGTTGCACAGTTTCGAAAAACTTTCCCGTGCGATCGACTTCGTCGCACGAAGAGTAGTTCTTTTTCAAAGGAGGGAGCTTGATTTTTTATTCGAATCGGACTGGGAGAGACAACCCGTGAGGACGGCGAAGAGGAAGCAGGGTGGGCAAAAACCCGAAAGGATTCGATCGATTCGATGTTAGCGACAGGCATCCGTCACCCGGCAGTAAAGGCAAGTGCGAGCAGCGTTGCCTGCGGAGGCGCCGCATCGATGCCTCGCTGGAAAACTTGGGACTTGGCCGCCACCGCTTCCTCGTCCCTCGTCTTCCGACGAGGATTCGTCGTAAAGCTCCCGGAAGAAGTAGCCGTTGTAGTTGGACCTGGAAGAGTCGAGCGGGGGCGTCACGAAATCATCTTTCCTCTCGACCCCAAGGAAATAATCCACGAGCTCCTTGGCCAAGCTCGGGCTCCGTCTCGCTGGAATGGACGGGACTCGTGGCGGCCGAGACGGAGTCTTCGAGCGACGAGGAGACGACCTTTGCCTGGTCCCCGATTTCCCCCTCTGCTTTCGATTCGGAATGGGCTTCGACGGCTCGATCCGGGCCGTGTCGGTCGATGTCTTCCGACGGAGCTCCGATTCTGGCGGTTCCTCTTTCGGTACCGTGAAATAGCTGTCTCCGTTGATGTCGGCGAACTCGGAGCGGAGCACTCCCGCATTGGGCATGGAGAATCTCGAGGGTGGAGCTCGGGGTGGAAGGGACCGAAAAGTGGGAGCCGAGGTGATGGACGGTGGATGAGGGGTGGGTGTCGAGGCGCTCCGATCGAAGGACGGAACGTCGGCTCCGAATGTCGTGCACGAGGAACTCTTCAACGATGGGTCTGTCGCGTTTTCTTCGAGGATGCGATGGGATGGAAGAGCCGGGACGGATGGGACCTGAGTGGGGCGGTGGGGAACGGGGCCCATCGGCACTCGGGCCGAAGCCGTCGTCGTCGAGTCCTGCTCGGACGGTCGGCCGCGCGGGCAACGGAGGGAAATCGAAGGCGTCGTCTGCCGGAGACGGTTCGGTGAGGGACGTCTTGCACCCGCGGGAGAAGCGTGGTCGATGAGGGATGGACGCTCTGACAGGGTGGTGCGAGATGGGTGGGGTGGGGAGTCCTGGAGTGTCGGCAGTGTCGTCCAGGAGGGAACGATGGGGATCGAGATCGATCCAGAAGAGGCGGTGTCGGAGGGGGGACTCGGTGGTTCCATCAGTCGTGATGTCGAGGGGAACCAGGACTCGCTTAGGATGCTCTCCGTTTCGTTACGATTTCGGTCATCTTCCAAGTATCGTGGCCGTGCCGATTCGGCGGATGGGATCGGCGGAGGAGGGGATGGTGTTTCCATGGGGGTCTTCTGCAGTTCTTCATCCGGCTCCACGACCTGATTGCTCTCGGTCGAGAGTCGTGCAGAGCTGGGCCTGCGAGGAGGGAGGGTCCGACGGATCGCGATCGGAATCGGCGGCGGCTTCCCGGGATCGTCCGAGCCGACGTCGCGGAGAGTGCGCGAGAGAGAGAGGTTCTCGAGGCGAAGGAGGGGGAAACGGGACGGCAGGTCTCGAGTGTCTCCTCCACCCGCGTCCTGGAGTTCGGAGGTCGACTCCGATCCGAATTGGGATCTTTGAGCGTCTCGGGTGGAGTGGTCGAGCTCGAACGGGGATGGCGAATCTGCAACGGTGAGAGGTTTTTTGGGCGCCCGATGCCATCTCAGACGCACGCGGGGCCGGTCGGCCGTAACGCGAGGGTCGTGGGGCTCCGGACCGGGTCCGGCTTCCTTCCTCGCTCCGGTCTTCGTCCTCGGTCGGCCGTGTGGATCCGCGGGTTTGGGGATTCCGGTCGCCGAAGAACCACCGGATTCGGTCGGGCGGTTTCTCCCTCGGCCCGGTCGATTCCCCCTCGTCATCGGCTGACCTTTGCTCGCACTCGTCGGCATGAGCTCACCGGAATTTCGCTTTTCTCTCTTCACGAGCTCATCACCCGGATGACAGATTTCCTTTTCCACGGGAGAGATAGGTCTGCCTATTGTTGTCGTCTAAAGCCTGAAATTCTTCACGAGCGTCTAGACGCCACAGAACGTAAAAATCCACGAGTTTCAGATTTCCCCCCCACGATGCATTTCGACATCGGTAGATATCCCGAGGAAGGATCTACTCCGAACGATCAGAAAATACATCGTCGTTGAATGACGCGATCGCATCGAGCACCGACGGAACGATGTGTTCTTGTCAGCAGCAAAAAGACCCCCTCTGATGGCGTATTCGTCCCGCACCCTACTCGATTGCCGAGACGCCCGCCCGATCCACGGGTCGGGTCGGGTCGGGTCGGGTCGGGTCGGGTCGGGTCGGGTCGGGTCGGTCCGATCGAGCCGATCTGCATCGCGTGCATGGCTCAAAATCATACCCTATCCAACGCCCGGACGAAACTCATTGAAATTTTGTATATAGGGAATTTGGGGGAGGGGTGAAATATGGGACGCAACCAATATCATCGATCCGAGATATGGCTCTCTTCAAAATTCCAGCTGGGTTTCATTTAAATGAAAGTGGATTACCCTCAAATACACAGTCGTGAATGCTTCACGGGTAGCAGATTTTTCTTAATAGTAGTAGGTGTCGCGGATATCCCAGGACAGCAGAGCCGCAGAGACGAAGTTCAAGGTCAAGGTCATGGGGATGGATGTTTGCCTTGTGGGCATGGGTCGTTTCACTTTCTAGGTAGGTCAATGCCATGATCGCGACAAGTACTTGGAAGTACTTGGAAGTACTTGGAAGGTCAAAGTTGGTCAAATATAGCAAAATTAGCAAATATAAATACACATGGCAAAAATTGTAGGCGGCGTAAAGCAAAATACATACACATTCGCACTAACATTATAGAACACGAAAGGCACTCCACACGTGATACCATTTCGAGCATTTTCACGGTGGATTTTTTAAGGGTTGAAATTGAGATTATTTCATGAACGTCATTAAGTTGTAACTGTAATTAAGGCTCAGGAAATCCATAGAAAAAGTCGGAGCCGCATGGCTATTAGCTTTAAATTGAGCTAAGAATCACATTTGCGTAGCTTGAGGAGTCCGGGAGACATGGGATTTGATTTTACCATTTCCTCTCCGACTTTCTGTTTCAGAGAACTTTTGACCGAGACTGCTGGGCAGTCTGGTAAATTCGAAGGAATTCGTGTAGGCCGAGTTCTGAGCAGAAATTCACATGAAAACCGCAGCTCGAAAATGTGGCGAGGGCGAGGGATAATTTGGGGATTGCATGAAACTGACTTAAGCGTCATGGAGCTTCAAACCTCGAGTGGCTTAAACCCAGTCCTTAATGCTCTCTGAAGCCGGGGAATCGTCGGGAAAGTAGTGGAGTTCTTATCGACTTCAATTCCCCATTGGAAAGATGTAAAGTGTCGATCGAAATGAATGTGACATGCATTTCCAGTTTTCTTTTTCTTTTTGTGTGGAAAAGAGGCAGATGGTATCTCCTGTGGAGGGGGAAAGGGTAAGTCCAGCCGGAGGCGGCCTTTCCAGGGATTACGAATAAAAGTTCCTGGGTTCCAGGGCCGGTGTGCATTCTTCGTCAGCCTCTGTCTTCCCCTTTCATCCTATTACTTGCATCACGGAGATTAAACGGCTGATTGGTTTCGTCAGTTATGAGTATGTGTAGACAGTGTTCACTCGAAACCGGAAGAATCGCCGATCGTTCGTCTGACATTGGTATCATTTTCCGAAATAGTTTCTATAGTTGCAGAGGTTGATTCCGAACCCGGAGGTGCTACGTCAGTGTCACTTCGGTGAGTTTGGAATCTGTTTAACGGTGGAACAATTAAGGGAATGAAAACTAAGTAGTTTGACGTTGCCATCCGTAAAGGGTCTGGATGACTTGGATGGTATGATGGCTCGATCTCTGGATTATTTGGGGAACGGGGATTCTTTGCGCCATCTCTGGAGGATCTGGAGTACCATGCCCTCAGGTGGCGCCATCTCTGGAGGATCTGGAGTACCATGCCCTCAGGTGGCGCCATCTCTGGAGGATCTGGAGTACCATGCCCTCAGGTGGCGCCATCTCTGGAGGATCTGGAGTACCATGCCTTCAGGTGGCGCCATCTCTGGAGGATCTGGAGTACCATGCCTTCAGGTGGCGCCATCTCTGGAGGATCTGGAGTACCATGACCTCAGGTGGCACCATCTCTGGAGGATCTGGAGTACTATGCCTTCAGGTGGTGCCATCTCTTCAGGGTCAGCAGTATTTCTTAGCTCCATCTCGGCAGCCTGGCGAGACAAGGCAATAAGACAAAGTCTCACTTCTCCAGTGAAAAGTAAGAGGCTAAATGTGAAGGAGTCTCCCCGGAGGCGGCGCTGCTGTACATCCAACCTTTCCCCAAACGTCTGTTTCAGGTCGCACACCGACGCGGAGAGGATGCTTTCCGATTCCTTGCGGATTTCATCCATGACTGTGATCCCACCCACGAGGAAAAGCCGTCATGGTCTTCTCTCAAGGGTAGTCAGAGACAACATCTCTAGTAGCTCATAAAATTGAAACAACATTGATTCAACGTTAATTCAACATCCGAACGTTGAATCAACGTTAAATCGATGTTGATTCAATGTTATATGCTGCTGGGGATAAATGGGTCGGAGAGACCCCTCTTAGATATGCCCAGAAACGCGTTTAGGGCCTGGAACGGTTCGCAAGATCGGTATGGAGTGCAAGTGGTCAGGGTCGCGAAACGTGCTTGCGGCACGGGATCCCGTGCAAGTGCACTTTTCTCGCCCCTCTAGTGGAAAGAGAGGCTAGACGTGGAGGATGCTCAGGGCCTGAGGCTTTCTAACCGTTCGGGAATCGATATCGATTTTGACGTATTTTTTTGAACATAGCCGTCACACTGGGTAGATTCCGTACTATGGGAAGCGAGGACAATGGACTTTCTTGACACCTTTCACATTTTTCGATCGTTCTAGTCAGGCAGACCCAATTTCGTGCAAATATTTAGGTCAAGCTCCACAGGAGTTTCCCAACGTCTGTCATTTCTACGTGGAATTCATTTCGATTAAGATGACAATGGCGAGTTGCCAGCATGTGTGAAGAGCAACATGATGCAGAAATGAAGCAGAGGACCATTTCCAGGTGTCCTCCCAAGCAGCATGTTTACGTAAACAAGATATCAACTCTTTGCAAACAATGTAAATTTCTTGCGATTGCCATGAAAATTACCTTACATTTACGTAAAATTTACGTCACCAAAGTGTACGTGTATTTTACGTAAACTAGACGTGATGTACATGATATCAAGTTTATACAAAGTTGACATCACACTTTCCATATCGAGACTGTAGCTGACCATCCCGCAGTTGCAATACCAAGATTTCTCACTAGATGGAACCCTTGGTCCCTGCACTCTGCAAATTCTATTAAGTACTGATTTTCCCGATATAGTATCAGGTTTTCTTGCCATCCTTCCACTTTTTATTGTGCAATCCATGAATATATATATGGAAAGCAGAAAATTATTACATGTTTTTCATGATATATAACTCAGGAAATCATTAAATGCTGAAGCTAAGCTTGTTATTACAGCAGTGCACGCGATTAGGGAAGAGTAGAATCCCAGCTTTACGAGTACAATGCCATCTATGTTCTAAATGGAAGATAACTCCTCTAAACATTTATTTCTTCTCCCGAGGCTCTGGAATGGGAGGAGGAACTAGTGAATTCATCTAGATACTACTGAGTGGTGGTGAGGATTAGTACTTGTGTATTCGTGTACTCGTCCAAGAAACCTTGAGTATGGATAGGAATGGGATTTATACTGTGTATCAATTCCCCTTCGAAAGTACGAATTAGCTCGTTAAATACGCATTAATGTTAGGGGGAAGTTAGCATCAATTCTACGTAAAATGAATGTAAACATGCTGTTGGGGATGTAAACGGGAATGTCAATTTTACTCAAAATTTAGGTAAATTTTATATCGCCATTTACGTATTACAGAGGTGACATTTCTGCAAACATGTTGCCATTATCTTGATGATGGTTAGCCTAAAATAGATGTAAAATGGACAACAAATTACATTCAGTTTGCGTAAAATTCACACAAACATGCTGCTTGGGCTGTGTCATGTACTCGAAAACGTGATAGCTTAGAAGTACAAGCATTACTCAACGTCGCGTTTGAATAATTGGAAGACCGGAAAAAAAAACCCTCTCAGAAAATGTTTAACCAAGGCTAGAATCTTCCGATATGCACCCATGGCATTATCTTACCTCACGGCCTAAATGCCCTCCGCGATGCTGCCCCGTCCTAATCGCCTCGAGATTACGGTATATCCCCTCGCTTACGGTATATCCCCACTAATACATTCGCGAAGCAGGAAGTTTTTGCAAGGTTCATGCCCAAGGTATTTTTTCGTACGGCCATGAAATGAACCTAACTCCAGCACAAACCCAACTTGAAAATGTTCTTGATTGCAACAGAATCGTATCCTGGTAATTTGAAGCAATAACTTTCCAGGGTTGGTGGTCCTTTGCACTCATACTTCCATTCATGAGGCATGATTTGTTATTAGGTTCTTAATTCCCTGAAGTTTTTATTCCCCAGGGAAACGCAAAGGTTCGGCTCGCGAGTCGGTCCATTCCAAGACTCCACGATAGGAACCGCTACTCGAGGCATAGGGTGCCAGGGGAAGGGCTCGAGAGCTCGAATCGTTTACGAATCGTAACACGGGACACCAAGCTTCCCACACGAGAAAGGTCATCTCAACTTTTGAGAGACCTGCATTTCAAAAGAAAGCTTTTGCTTCGGCTTGTCTTTTCCAGAGCCTGTTTCTCCTTCGGGCGAACATTTTTTTCCAGTACAGTCGGCTGTTAGAGCCACCGAGAACGAACCGAGTCCTTCGAGTTTCTTCACGTTCGTAGTTGAAATTCTTACTAAAGAATAGCAGGGGGAAGTATGCGTAATCGACGTCGGTCGAGCATGAGAACGATGCAAATCCTCGATACGGTTCACGTTCGGAACGAGGCCGTAGAAAGGCAGAATTCAACGATGTTTTCATTTCGGAAACGAGAATGCCACGAACCCTGAATGTGCAAAGCACTTTCCTCGCCCCTCCAGTGGAAAGAAAGAGGCTAAAGGAGGAGGAGTAGAGCCGGAGGCGGCGCTTCCAGGGAAGAGAAGAGCGCGGGGATTCCCAGTCCAGTATGCGGTCTTCCTATCCACAGTTGACTTGGTTCTTTCGTCCTCGTCTCTCACGTTTTGTAAGTCGTCCTACCGAGCCCTTTAACGAGAATTCTTCGGCATCGTGATATCATTGCCGGTTGGATGGATCCAACGGTAATGATGTCCGAGGCTCTCCAACCGGTTTGGAATCAGTATACATGCATGGCTCGTAGATTCTGACGTATTACCGTAGAGTAAAGCAGTGGTGCCCAACCCGCGAGTCCCTAACCCAAAATACCCTCAGATTTCCTTTTAAAATTTTCTCCTACAATACTAGTGACTTATTATGGGCCGTGATGGCTGTGGTGTTGAGCCATGTGGCCCCCTAGCCGAAAAGGTTGGGCTCTACTGGAATAGAGAGTATAACTAGATGCTCCACTCCGCTCAAATCCCATTCATTGACAGGGTCACAATATGCACTATACTCTGAAAAGTATTTGGACACCCCCCCGAAAGTAGTGTACGATGCGAGCCAGTCGTATGCAAAGAAGGAACAAGTATATAAGTGTGCAGGAAAAATTTTCCAGCTCCCTACTATCGTGAACTGGTCGAAAGTGTTCCACGAAGGATCTCTGCTCTCATTCAGGCCAAAGGAGGGCCCACACCTTATTAATTTCCTTATTAAAAATCTATTTTCTTCAACACTGCTGGTGTCCGAATACTTTTGGGAGTATAGTGTAAATATCACTGTGGATCCTCCACCTAGCATATCAACTCCTTCACGGGCGAGCAGCGGACTCAACGAGACACGCGTGTTACGTTGATGTGTCGAATCCCGAATCGAATCCCTTCGTGTCGAATCCCGAACGAGTCGATTACTGATTCCGCTGCCACGAAGCACACCTCTAGGAAGTGTCGAGAAGAGGCCACCGGATGTCTCTGTAATATTTCGACCCTCCCATACCTCTCGGAGTGCCGCCTCTATTTTGCACTCCATGGTGTTACTTTGAATGTAAATCGTCGTACTTGGTAGTTAAGATGTGCTCGAACCCTACTACCGTGTGACAAATGAAATTGTAATGTCCAAAAGAGTTGCGGAAAACATGATAGAATATTGTGTACTAATAACCTGACCTGTTTGCGAGGGGAGGCAAGTGCGGTTTTTCGGCAAGCAAGAAAAATATTTGCATGCATAAAAAGTTTTCAGGTGGTGCCATCTCTGGAGGATCTGGAGTACTATGCCTTCAGGTGGTGCCATCTCTCGAGGGTCAGCAGTATTTCTTAGCTCCATCTCGGCAGCCTGGCGAGACAAGGCAAAAAGACAAAGCCTCACTTCTCCAGTGAAAAGTAAGAGGCGAAATGTGAAGGAGTCTCACCGGAGGCGGCGCTGCTGCACATCCCCAAACGTCTATTTCTATATACCTTGTACCTCAATTCTTGTTAGCCATCATACCGACCCCGTTCGTGGGGTTACTTCGGCATCATGATGTATCGTTGCCGGTTGGGTTGGGTAGAATGTTTTTTTTTTGCCTGCAATCCGATGAAATGTTTGCTCCAGGGAGGCTGTATTTCGCGAGAAGCTCACCCTTCGAAAAATAAGAAAAAAAGACTGGTTTTTGGACGATGTAAAACTTGAGGGAGGTCCATGTGAGGAAAGGCAAAAGACACCTTCACATCGTTTCCAGTTAATTCCGAATGATCCGAATCCGATTCCGAATGATAATTTGTTATTAGGATGGAGGTGGAATTTTCTGGGACATCCAGAGAGCACACGGCGCGTAAAGATGCACGGAAATGCGGGAAAGGTGTCCTGTATCTTTTCTTTTATCGGTTTTATCGTACCTGCGATCGTTCGCCAAAACCAAAAACCCAAATTCTAGATATTTCTTGGAGCGTTCGAGGCTGCATCTGCAACCGACCTCGTGCTCCGAGATCATCCGGCTTTTGGATTTTCCTACCGTGTGAGTGTAGGCGAAAACTAATTCCGCGGTTGTGAGAAGCTCACTCGGGGGGGGAACGAACGAGAAGATCCGAATCGAACGTTTTGAAAATGGCAGATGCAGAAACGTCTCTCCTCTCTTTCCGCAGAGAAACGAAGCCGGTCTCCGTCGTCCACAAGCCACCCGAGCCAAGACGCACGTTGCGGCCGAGATGCATGCAGAAGCGGGAGTTGCGCTTCTCGAGGGACGAGGGATCGTCCCGGAACGGCACAGAACCGTGGAGCATCGCCAGCGTTATCTCTGAAGAGCGCCTCCAGATTTTCGCTCCGGTTTCAAATGGTTTTTGCCGACGCCATCGAGAAAGGGGAAGGAAATGGATCGGCGGAGAAATAGAGTGTTTTTCCATCCTTCCCCCGTCGGACGACCGACAGGGCGGATCCGTGAACGATGCCATTTCTCGCCTTCGAGGAAGACTGGGGATCATCCGCGTTCATGCTATGGTCCCACGTTTTCATTTTTCGATACTTTGCATAATTGTATGCTCTAAAATATTATGGCTGCCAGCTTCAACGGCGACTTCAAAAGGATGAGTGGAATGAATTGGATTTCATTCGACCATCCAATCTCTCCTTGAATGCCTTTTTTTTCTCTTTTTTTTTTAAGTGCATAGAAAGGGAAAGAAAAAATAATTTTTTTTATGAAATCGCAAGAGTTCTCGAACGACTCACTGTTCGGAAAATAAATATGCTCTCCTTCTTTCGAGAGGGGAAGAAGATAAAAGACGATGCAAAACGAAAGGGCGACCTTCACACCTATTTCTAATTCCGAAAGGTCATTTTTCTCGCACGGTTGCGACGCACGTGAGGCGAACTCGAATCGACGGAAGACATTTCATGGGAACGTTCTGCATTTTATTGGGAGGTAGAAGCCCATCGCGTGGCATTTCCAGGGAGATCCAGGGAGCACTCGGAGCGAAAAAACACGGGAAGGCGGGTCCTGCATTTTCTCCCCCTCTAGTATCCGACTTTTTTTTCTTTTCTGCTTGAATCATTCTTTTTTTTTTCTGCTCTTCTGTCTGGTCCTTGCTCCCGAAGGCGATACGTTTCGAGGGGCAGCACATTCCGCACTCCAATTAAATAATTGTAGCTCTGTATTCACACATTCATCGCGTCGTGAGAGGGAAGTATTTGTTCGGTTAAGAGGCCCACGGCTAATTATTTCAATTTTTTAATTGGTTGGTAGCGCTAAGTTTTTTTCTGAAAACGGCGGGAAATATCGAAGGGTTAATTATAGTAATTCATGTAATTTAATGGCAGCTTAATCCCAGTGAACTTCCCAAAAGTGAAGAATTCCGTTCCCGGTTCTCAAAAAATTTAATGAGAAGTTGAGATATCTTCTTTTATTATTCGTGCTTGAGAAAATAAAATGCTGCTCTCACCTTTGGATTCTTTCATCATTCGCTGCGGATTGACGACTCGGCGGGGGTTTGGTCCGCAGAGAATTTCTGTAAGAGATTACACATCAACTCGACCAGAAATTTGGCAGTTGAAATATCGACTGGAATGCATTTTTTTAAAGCTCAGAAGCTGCGAGGAACGAGAGTGAGGAATTCTTGGAATTCCATGTCCGAAGCGAATACAAGCGAAGAGTGCAACGGAGAACGCATACACACACCGGGAAAAATAAATAAATAAATAAAAGCAACAAAGAAAGCAAGAACAAAAAGAATAAATTAATGAAGAAAACAAGACGAATAAAAGCAGAAAAACAGGACAGAAAATGCATGAAAAAAAAACTGGAAAAAGAAAAAAAGATTCCGGAGGGGTTCGAACTCGAGACTCGTGCTTAGGAAATGAAGACGCTCCCCGTCGGCTATGGAAGAAAGGGATCTGCTGCACTGAAAAACTGGGTTTTTCAATGCAACGGAGTAGGTGGACGAGTCCATCCTGATTCGAGGGGAAGTCGGAGTTGCGGGGTGGCAAGGTCGGATGAAGGAGAATGGGGCCAGAGTCGTGACGTCACCATGGTTCCGGGAGGAGTATGAAAATCTCGACCCCTGCCACTTTTTCCGAACCCGGAAAAAAGTGTCGGTTCAAGGTCGAATTCAGTGACGTCATCTTCCAGCCGGCCTCCCCCTTTCCCTTCCACTTCGTAGGCTCTCCCAACCACCCGACCGCCCCCCATTTCGGCGAAGAATGGACGGGCCCATCCGGATATTCCGAATTCGTTGCAGAGGTTGACGGCGTGGATGCTGTGACGTCACCTCTTTTTTTCACTTCACGTATCTGTGCCATTCCATTACTTTAACTGCTGAAATCCTGTGAAATCACTTCTATGGTCGAGTATTTGAGAGCTGAGACGTGCAGAGTACTGTTATATGGTAACTGCTAATTGTACTGATTACTTCCAATTTCCACTTCCTAAACTTTTGTGCATAGTCGGCAGCACAACTATTACAGGAAAGTCTTCATTCTAACAATTTTCTAACCTGACATTTCTAGTCACCGAGTGCTTCTTTAATCTTTCTCAACCATCAGTTGTTGAAGGCGATGGCAGCGTAGCCTCGCCGCTCGGCTTTCAACCGGTTTAAGTACCAGGAGAAAAACACACGAGGGGAATAAGGAAATCCGTCTCTTTATTTTCCATTTAGCATATCCTGTGAAGATGTAAAAGGCAAGACGACGAAGCAGCCTTCACGGCGAGACGACCCTTTACTCCACGCCTGCACCCTCATGCAGCAAGCTGGGAAAAAAAGGAGATTCTCAAATGAAGAGCCTGTTTCAAAGGGCAACGTGTGATACTTCAGCGACTGGTTATTAAATTTGGCTCAATCGTGGAAATATCAGTTCCCGATCCATAAAGCATGACTAATAGAAGTCTAAGATCAAGATCGTAAGCTTCGCTATGATTCCTTCCGTGTCCACAAGTACTAAGGTCCATTCTACCTTCCCTCCCAGTGGATGCCTGAAATGCATTCACGTAGTCTCTCAAAATGAGCCTTCTTGTAGTTGTACGAAACCTTCGTCGGTTCGGCGTTATTCTTCGTCTGCTTGATATTCCACGATTGAGCCAAATTTAATAACCAGTCGCTGAAGTATCACACGTTGCCCTTTGAAACAGGCTCTTCATTTGAGAATCTCCTTTTTTTCCCAGCTTGCTGCATGAGGGTGCAGGCG
>CAJPEV010003990.1:0-25864 GCA_905338385.1 Darwinula stevensoni
CCCCCCTTCCCCCCTCCCTTCTCGATGAGGACTCACTAACGTTAGGCCTAGGCCTAACCACCTGACTGCCTTCAGGTCACCCCAATCCCTACCTTTTTTCTTTCAAAAGGAACTCAATTCTCGACTTACGGTGCCAATACACTGTTTCCGGATTGAATTCGTACCACCCCCAGAGTGGAGAATGGAGAAAACACACGTTTCCAAAGGTTCCGCCTCAGCAGGTGA
Organism: Darwinula stevensoni; assembly: GCA_905338385.1. Taxonomy (NCBI): domain Eukaryota; kingdom Metazoa; phylum Arthropoda; class Ostracoda; order Podocopida; family Darwinulidae; genus Darwinula; species Darwinula stevensoni. Next base: position 226 of record CAJPEV010003990.1, read on the forward strand.
TAGATAAAACTATCTATAGGCGGTACGAATTCAATCCGGAAACAATGTACGGCCTTTAAGTATGAATCCGTGGTCAACGAGACATCTCGCTAAGGACGCATAACGTTAGGCCAGTCGCGGACCTAATCATACTTTCACAAACCATTTCAGTGGGACGTGGAACGTCAGGCCAATCTGGAGTTCCTCGAACCATCTCGAATAGGTCTGAGAAGGGAATGCCTCCAGGAAGCATGAAGTCCATGGTGCGCGCCTTCCGGGTAATTCAGGGATGTCCGGATAAGATATTTCCATATCCCACCACATCGATCAATCTGTTAGCCACCGCTTCATTCTCAGCTCAACTCATGAATTCAGCACGAAAATGTCTCTTACATTAAAAAACAGAGGATCCAGACGCTGATACTAAGGTTGAAGTAGTCTTCAATCTGGCATAATTTCGGCACGATATCCGGCAACACTGGAGGATGGTACCGGAGCCATCACGCTAAGCCTAAATTAACAACGGCTAATTTCTTTCTTTTTTTTAATGTCGAAATTGTGCACCGCAAGCAACAAAAAGGCCACTTTTCGTCATCTAGAGTCAATATTTTTCTCATTATTGGTCTCTTACCTCCGAAAGCCTTCCAGGGGGGGAATAAAAAATAAAATAAAAAGCAAAAAGACGGAATGAATATGACATCTTCAAAAAGTGAAAATCAGTGTTCTCCACAACCCCTGGAGATAGAGCTTCAAATTTGCTGAAGTGATTCTGTGTTGAGAGAAGGAAGAGACACGCCGAATTTCGTTCCTGTTGATGCTCTCAGAGAGGAACACAGAGGTTGAATTTGGTGGTGGGTTGAAGAGAGGTTATAGGCGCTACCGAAGCCTATTGATGAAATTTAATTGGGAAGATGTGCTGTGTGTACTTGCACAAAGCATTTGGAGTTTATTAGGGATGGATTAGAATTATTAAATTCCCATGGACTGCATCAGGGTGGAAAATTTTCTTGAGGTTTGGAGGGAAAATAACTTTTTCTTTCTCTCTTCCCTCTGGTGCCTGGCCGATGATCGGGGGAAGAGAGGCAAAATTAGTGATTGTAAAGTTGAATTGTGAAATCGAAACTACAGGTGAACTGCTCTGTAAATGTTCAGGACTTTTCCCCACAGGATCTGGCCGTTTTGTTAAGGATAGTCATGTCCCACAGCCTTGGCTGCATCTCCAACTTGGACACAGAGGATTGAAAACGAATGCAGAGCAGACTGGCGTCGATGGCAACACTGGCACAGTTTCCATCATGGCGTCCCTGCAGCGCGCCATTCGACTTCAGTATTCCTTTCTTCTGTTGTGTGTTATCAAGGATTACATCCGCTGCGATTTTCACGTCATGCGTTGGGCCCAGTGTAGGAAAAAACTTTTTTTTTCCAGCGAACCTGAGGTGACAAATTGGAATTTCCCGGGAAGGATATGCAAGCGGACTAAGCGGGCCGCTCGCCCGCCCGTCTCCGTTCCCGCGAACTTCGTTCGCAGGGGGTTTTCCTAGCCGAACTATCATGTCAAGTCTGTGACAGGACAAGGCCCTGTTGGCTATGCTTTTGCTCCTAGAATGAAGAAAGACTTAGAGCCTATGGCATGCGCCTGAATGTGTACGCCTTTATGCTGAACCCAAGTCCAGTTAGCTTAGGCCTTCAGAAATGACCAAGCCCGTGTAGTTAGTGTCAGTCCCTCTATTCCAGGGGTCGGGAACCTATGGCTCATGAGCCAAGTTTGGCTCATTAAATCATGGTTGTTTCTCGTTTTTCTCATGTATCTAAGAATGTCTGCTGCCAACTTCTGGAAAAAATGTTTTTCTGAAAACCTTTCGCTCACAAGCACTTAGCTCAATCTAAATATGGCTCACAGGGCCAAAAAGGTTCCCGACCCCTAAAATATTCACTACTTTAGCGTGCAAAATCACGCCCTCTGCCAAAGGTAGACTGATAAGAAAACAGCGCAAGGGCTAGTAGACTTTTTGGTGTGAACTAGGGAATGGCATGTGGATGTCCAACAACCAAATCCTCCTCGAGGATCTCCTGCGGATACTTTTAGTGCCCACATATGGGGATTTTCCTTGAGGGCGGACGGCAACTTACCGAAACGGATGGCGACCTAGCGGCATTCCGAGCCCGTTTCACGAACGTTAGCGTCGATGATCCTTGAAGAATTTCGCTGTTGGGATATGGCAGCAGATTCTATCAGTTCGAGATATTGCCATAAAAAATGCTGAATATCTGCCAGACTCGACAGGAAGAATGCTTTTTTTTTTCTAGCCTCCAAGAAGCAATGGCAAAGCAATCGACATCTCACTGAGAGACATCTCTCTCTTGGTATACTTCCAAGCACTCTCTGGTCCAACGAATGAATGCTGTCCCGACTTCCCAAGCTTTTTTTCTCTCCCTTCAATCGAGAAGAGAACGTATGGATGCGGATGGCGACCGACCTGCATTCCAAGTCCATTTTACGAACGCCTACAACGAATGTTACGGGGCGTTCAAGAGATTTCATGAAACCAAATGCATAAAAACCGAATCTAACTTTCTAATCGGGAAAGCAACATTGGCATGGGGTAGGCGTTTTTTTTTTGTTCATGGATTTCACAGAAAAGATCGCGCTTCAACCCAGCACTCACAGTCCAAGGAAATACACCTCTCTTCAATTTGCCAGTTGTTTTTTTAATCCGAAAGCATCATTCCAGAGAACAGCACATCATTAGAGGAAAAGGCTAGACGAGACACGGGGAAAAACGGGAGATATGCCGATGGAAAAGGTCAACAGGGTGCAACAAGTGTGAGAGAACAAGCAAAAGGAAACAAAAGCAAAGTGCTTAAAAAAAATTGGAAATTTAAGAAAGTAAGGCAGAACGAAAAAGGCACAAGAGCTTCCTTTTGACGCGATGATGACGGCTGGACATAGCACGACAAGCGATCCAATATCAAAGGCTCTGCGCGTATGTGTCTGTTTGTTTGTGTGTGTGATTCCAGACTTCATCACATAAATATGATACAAGAGAATCCACACTCCTGTACATAACTTTGTAGTCCTGTTTCGAGACGCATATATCACCTGGGTTGCGACTGCAACCAAACGATAAAACAGAAAAAAAAGAACAATCGTTCAAAATATAGCAGCACCATTTTTCTTAGGCCATCGTGAGAGAACCCAGCCTTCCTTTTTTCTTTCTACCACAGGATCATTATTCTCCTTCCTCGCACCTGCACGCTTCTTGCAAAGAACGTTCGTCGAGTCCACACAGAGGGAATCGAAATAAACCAACGTACGACGAATCCCTCGCATTCAAGGCTGTCTCACGGACAAGTGCGTGGTCTCGCTGCGCTTCGGCGGCGGGGGCGGCGGTCGCTTCCGCTGGGACATGCGGATCCCATCCCCGGTGCCGAAGCTCGTCTGGCGATACAGTCCGGGGGCGTGCCGAGGGGTTATCACACTGTCGACCGGACGCAGGGGCTCGTACACGCACGAGGTGGACGCCTGGCCGTAGTATTCCGGGGGCATGGTGTTGCGCGACCACTGGTCGGGGTTGTAATACGGGATGGGTTCGCTCGCGGGTGGTGGAATGCTGTAGCGGGTGTCACCGGTCGACACCGGAGTCGGGGTGCTCCGTGGAGGTATGCTGTAGATCTGGCTCGACTGTCCGTGTCGCGGCTGGATCGGCACCGTCCCGTACGTCTGGGATGGGAGCGCCTGGTGCCCGGGCATGTAGATCGGTTGAGAGCCGTACTGCGAAGGCAACACTCCGTATATCTGATGCGCGGACGTCGCCGGTCCGCTCTGGTCGTAGACCTGGTTCTGGTGGGGCGGGTGATATCGAGAAGGCGGGCCGTAATGCGAAGACGCGGGACCGTAAGACGTCGAGGGGTGTTCACCGGGTGAACCCGGGTGACCGCCGTACGTGGGTCCCGGCTGAGACGGGCTCTCTCGGGGCTGTGGGGGCAGGATCTCCGGGGGTGGGCCACCGTAATGTTCGTAGATCCACCGACCGACGTGGACGTATGCGTCGTCCACGTCGGACCCGTTTGGGTCCCGGAAACCCATCACTTCGTAAGGAGAGTTTCGATTCTCCTGCTTCAGTTTCTGAGCCACCTGCCACTTCTTCTGCATCACTCGTTGAAGGTCCTTGAGGAAGGCCCGAGGCGGGGTAGCCGACTGCTGCTGCCTCAAGGAACCCCGACCGGCTTCGCGGAGGAAGACTGGCTTCTGGGTGGAAGGCGGTTCTATCTCGGTCGGGGACTCCTTGAAGCTGATCTTGCGTCCTTTGGCGGCCGTCTTTCGAGGGGACGTCATGCTCAACAGACTCGGCTTCGGGGGTGGTTGGGGGTAGGCGGGACGTTTAGGGACACTCTGACTAGATGGGGAAGGCTCCACCCGCATGGAGTGCTGTTTCCTCAGTTTCACCAAGCTGAAATAGGGTTCTTCGGACGTGGCGCGTCTCTGCGAGCAGGTGTCGTAGAGCTTCCCGTCGCAAGTCGACGTCTCGGGAGGTGGCGGCGGAGGGAGGGAGTCCAGACTGGTGCTCTGTTTCATCATCGGACTCGGAGGAGGCGGTAGAGACTCTTCCGATCCGGCACCGAGGAGAGCACCCGGCAGAGCCATGAAGGCTTCGGGGGGCGGTGGAGGGAAATCGGCTTCCCCGTCCGCATTGCCCGCTTCGGGTGGACTCTCGGGAGACTCCCTGGGAACGCTGTCCATTCCCGATTCCTTGACTAGCATCCGGGTGGTCACGGTCAACGGCAGTCGAGGCGCCATGGATGGCTTCCGCTTGATCGTACCCATCGGCCCCGCGAACTCGCACTCGAATCCCTGTTCCGCCGTCGGCGTCGACGCCGAAGACCGCTCACTCATGCACCCACTGGAACTCGAACTGGAGCGTCGGCTGGTGCCGCTCGACATCTGCGAAGCGGGGGAGCCGTTCATGGTCGGGACCGAGGGGGGCAATGCCATGGAGAAGCCTCGTTCCTGTGCCAAGCGATCGATGTCTTCTTGCGTCATGTCGTCCATCAGTTTCCGGTAATTGCTCACCAGCTGATGACCAAACTGCATTTAGAAAGAATCATTCTCAAATCAGAACCTTGCTAAATATAATAACTTGGGTGCACAGTTCAATTCAATTTCGCCCGGAATCTGACATTTAATGTTTTCAGGAGCAGCTTCAATTACTGCCCTTTTAGGTATAAGAAGGAAGGCAAACCTTACGAATCCAATTATGGAAATTGCAAATTACTGTTGAAAAGTCAAGAGCAATTCCGGATGTTCCAGATTCTCTGATGAGGTGAAAACATGTAAATGCAAGCTTGAGGTTTCTTTTCAAGAGATAAAACTTTTTGTTCAATTGGAGGAAATTAAATATTAATTAAAATCAATTCTGTATTCTGAATTCTTGTACATTCTACCATGAAACTCTCGGCTTAACTGTAGGTCTCCAATTAAATCCCGTTTGGTTTCACATCCATGCAGATTTCTCCAAAAGGCTTGAAGATGGACTCAACTTGCTTTCAGATGCTTCCTTTCCTCATACAAATTTTGCAAATTTTTCATCTTGAATCATTTCTGTGCTGGTATATGGTAGCAGTAACTCACCAAAGATTTTGAGTCCAAGATATGGCCATAAAATAAGTTGAATTTCATTATCAGTGCTCCCATACTTCAAATGAAAAAAGTAAGGCCCTAAAGGGTTCAAAGAGTCTGAGGGTCGAGAGTACACTCACCTTGGCGATACGAATTCCAGTGACCCATTGATGGAGGGAGGTGGAATCCTCGGCACACAGGTATTTGATGTACTTGGCTGACTTGGCCTGCAGTTGGGGATGCTTGAGAGCAAAGCAGAACTCTGAAGGTGCCTTGTATTTCCTCTTCCACCCAACCCCATAGTAGACCTACAGCAAGAACAGGACCCATTGAGACATCCTGCGAGATGCCAAGGACGAGAGCAATTCAGGGATGGGAAAACAAAGATATACTGACCTGATTGACTTCGAAAGTGGCCAGGCAGACGAGATCCTTAGAGGAGCGTCCCCTGTGACTTCCCTTCGGGGAATAGTAGAGGCCCGAAGCACGGAGGATGCACCAGTGCTTCCTCCAAACTTTCTTCCCTTCTGATTTGAGGAAAAGGTAACCTTCCACTTCTGGAACACCTACTCCACTTCCAGCAAAGAATTCCTGGTGAAAGAAATAAAATACTTAAACATTGCACAGAGATGAGAAACTTTCACATGGCTTACTCTCAAGTTTATAATAAATTTTCAAGAAGCTTATTGGGCAGGCAGAAGGAATGTGAAATGAACACGTTTCTGCTCACCTGCTGTTCATCCTTGGAGGCAATTAGAAAACAAAGGGAAAAGCAAAGTCAATTAATAAACATTTTTGTTCCTGGTTAACATTTACAGGAAAGTATGCAAAGTGCAACCCTAATGCATTACTCCCACTCAAATAAAAAAAGTGGTCATGAATACTGTCGTACATATATCTTTATATGTACGTATATCTTTCGAATTTCCCAAAATAGACTTGCTTCCCTTCATCTCTTTGATGCATATTTCATATTTAAGGAAATACCTCTAAAAGGGCAGTGCGGGACTCTTCGTCCAAGATGCGGTCCCTCTGAGAAGAGGACGTCCCCAGGAGGAACATTTCTGGCTGACAGAAGAGAGCATTCTTCTCTCGTCGTTCCATGAAGTACAGGCGGTTCTTGGAGTCCCTCGTCCACATGAGAAGATTTTCGACCAGATTCTCATGGTCCTCGTATGCCCGCTCTACGAGAAAACCACAAAGAATCCAAGTCAATGGACTCCCTCTCGGCTCCGTGCAGATGACGCAGGAGTCGATCAGGTGTGAAAAAGGGTTGCATCATTGACGTTTCAGCTGACTTGGCATGCACCTGACACCCTGCCTTTTCTGTCTCCAATGAAAGACTAATGACTATGCCAGGCTTGGCCAGTCATCAATCTACCATCAAACAGGATAATGCATCGGGTGTGCAGCTTAAAAAATTTCTATAGTATGCAGCTCATCTTTATGAGATTCCTCTCAGGCATGACAAGATCGACCGACAAACTTTAACATGGCACAAGAGACTGCCCAAGGTCTCACATAAAAGGTTCATAGCCTCATGTATTCCTTCATTAATGGAGGTCCTTCATGAGCATCTTATCCTCAAGGGCATCAGATAGAGCAGAGTAAATGCACCCTGAATCACACTAATTTAATTACAACTTTGTTTTAAATAACACTAACCCATGAGAAGATGCGGTAGATGCTCAACAAGACCCCACTTGGGATCCAATCGAATGTGATTTTTGTCCGCCAAAAGACGCATCACGTGACCGACACTCATCTTCTCATCCACAAGCAAGGACTTGCTTCCACCGTCTGCTCCGAACACTTTGACAAATAGCTTCTTCACATTAGCCTCTTTGATTTTCTCCAAGGCCAGTCTGATCTTCTCTGCCTTGACTCGTGCCATCTCTGATATCTCCTGTAAGGAACAGCCAGGTCAATATTGACATCCACATCAAGATATAATCGACATGGCAGGAGATCAGGGAAGGATCCACAGCAGATCATTAAAAAGGCAACCAGCACCCCTAAGTACTCTTCATGAGATTACATAGAACCATGGAAAACAAACCTAACGCATGCTATTTGAGAGGCTCAGCAGCAAAGCAGAGAAATCCATAACATATGCTTTTTGGACTTGAGGACATAAACATAAAAATGCTAATTTAAAAATTTTTCAAACGAACTCACTGGACATATTTCGATACCTTTACTAACATTCTGGTTACATCTTTAGCCAAATTTTAATCCCAGTAGTTATCATTCAGCAACATGCATAACTTTGGTGCAAACAACAGAGTAGCAAAAAAAGTACTTACAGGTACCTTGGAAGGGGTTAGAGGTTGGGTGGGCCGCTGTGGAGTCTGGGAGGACCCGTTCCCGTTCCCGTTCCCATTCCCACCACTCCCACCGCTGGATGTGGAACTCTCACTGGAGAGCATGGAGACGTTATCGCTGAAGGCTGAATCTGCATCTGGACTTTCTGTTCGATTCCCTGGTAGCGGGAAATGATGTATGGTAACTCGATTTGCACAACAGAGTTCGGAAATCTTCCTCTTCTTTAAAGTTTCTTTTAGACACCAACCTTCATTGCCCTCAGTTCGCATGCCATGAAGATCCAAGCCTTGAGGACGAGAGACCTGCGGTCGCCCGTTCACATGATGAACCTGAGGTGTGGTATGAGGTGCTCCATAATGTGATTCTGTTCCTGGATTCGATAAATAAAAAAAAGTATATTCAAGAAATGTACACTCAAAATCAGAAGTACATATACCGCAAATATATCTCTTCGTACCTGAGCTGTTGGCCTGAGAAGAAGTTTTGCTCCCTGGCTTGTACCCGAGCTCCTTCTCGAACTGGGTCTCCAGGGCACTCAGTTCTCCCAGAATTGCGTCCAATTCAACATCCTGAGAGTCTGTTTCGAAAAAAGAAAATTGTGGAAATTTGTTAAGAACCACACGATGAAAGTACTCTAATTCAATGGTGGCTTTCATCATTGTCATCATTGTTATCATCATTACGATCATCATCATCTTCCTCAGAGATAATTTCTGTGGAGAAAAGAGGCAGTCATCTCATCCCTCATGCCCAGAGCTTCCACTTTCACTGTCACAAATTCTCTTCACCACAATCATGACTTGTTTCTTTTAGAAAGAACACGTCTTAAGCGCAGATCCATTTTCCGTCCGAACGATTACGGGCCGGTTTCAAATTGCGAGGAATCTCCTCTCGACCTCCGCGGCCCCTTCCAAAAACTTTCCCCAGCAACGAGGAAGGTCTAATGATAATCATCTTTCCTGGAACCATGCTTCCCCAGAGAAATTCAGTACCCAGATTGGATGGGTCTGGCCTGATGAATTGGAGCACTTAGCTCCTTCATGACTTCATCAAGGCCCTATGCATCACCATACATGCACATGCATTACATACCACACCCATTTTCGTGCAATTATCCTTGATGGTTTTATGCCAGGTTTTCAACCCCCAATGATGCACATTAGAGGCTCATGTCAAAAAGCACCGCCCATGCATCCAGGCCACACATTCCTTCGAGGTGAGGCATCTCGCAATTTTGGTTAAGATAAAACTGAGAGAATCGAGGCAGAATGGAGTCACTGTCAGAGCAAAGAACCCATTTCCCCCTGTCTCCTTACTATTTCATATCCCCCTTCTATCGTCTCCCCTCATGCATGCAAGAGATCCCCCTTCTGTCCCTTCCCCATGTATCTTTCCCCCCACACCAAGATGAATTATCCCCCTGTTATCCCAGAATATTCCCTCTTTTCTATCGTACCCAATTTCTAAATTGGATTCCTTTTCTCTTCCCCCCCTCTCCTCGTTCTTCCCCCTCCCCCGAAATTGCTTCCTCCGTATCATTCCATCTCCCGCATATCTATTGCCGATTCCTCTTCCCGTGCATAACAGCTTCGACGGAACACCGCACCGACGGATACAATATTCACAGGGAAACGCAATCACTCCGGCGGCCAACGAGCTCAGATAAACACCGACCCCGCCGATTCATAATCCCCGCATCGTTCGCTGCCCCCCCCCCCGTGCCCCCCCGAGAAAGCCCCCCTCTGTCTGCCCCCAGAGTAAACGAACGGCACCTGAATGGACTCCATTCTCACACCGTCGAGGGGCGAGAGAGTTCGTCACTCAGCGACGGGCTGGGCGCGCTGGCAACTCACCAATCCAAAATAGCATACTCACTCCACCTCGTCGGTCTTTCTACTCGACTCGTTAGTCTCTAGCAAATTCATTACAGGATGTAAAACAAAACGAAGTTGGATGTGGGGGAAAATAAAAAAAAATTTCGCAGAAGAGCATAAAAATGCCATAATTTTCTGGACGTTTCATCAATCGTCATTTTTGTTGTTTCGCAATTTTTCATCTTTAATTAGAACAATTAACGATCGACTGATGGTCATTTAATAAGCTAATTGTCCCAGTTTGCATCGTTTTCTCATGCTGATTTCCCCCCCCCCCCTCATTTCCTCAGGCCTTTCAAGAATCGGATGGAAATCTCCCCCAAGGACACCAAGTCGCATTCTTCTCGGGGCTCCAGCGCGTCGACAGCTGGCCGCGGGTCCGTGACGTAATCCCTCCCCACGTCCGACAGCCCCTTGATTAAAATGCCTCGCGATTAAAATGCCTCATTAGTATAGATGAAGATCGAGGCGCGTGCTCGGGGGCTCTGGCACGTCGAAAGAGGAATGCACCATGAAAAGAAAAAATAAAAAATAAACGAGAAAGAGCTGGAGGATTTCTCATCCTTGCGAAACCCCATTCATTCCGACCTCACGTTCCGTGTCAAAGGTCTTCCGCGAAGACCAAGGGACGAGATTTAAATAAAGCAAGGAAGTCGCCGGCTGGACGACTCGAGATTCCGAGCGAGCGGAAATCCTGTCTTCGATCCTTGCAGCATTTTTGCCTAACCGGTTGGAACGCAAAGCCACCACCGAGTTGCACGGTTTTCTGCACTTGCAATACATAATTGGCATGCTCGGGGGAACTATCTGCACGAGAGACGAGGAAAAGGTGGGGATGATTCAATGTCTAAATGCACGATCGTTCCCCCGAAATGAGATGGTATCTATGAGCACGCAGAATCGGAACTTGCATTACAATGGGTCAATTATCGTCGAGCAACGAAAGGGATAATAAGTAATAAATACAAGGACAGGACGTATTAATTAGTGACCTACTTTTTCTTTCTTTTAGACAGCACCACTTCTTAGAAGAAAAAAAAGAAGAAACAGGTGACTTATTGCTCCGTGCACAAGCACATAAACAGCTGTGTAGCTGTTTGCATTTGCTCGACGATAAATCAAAAAACACATCACAGGAATTGCTGTGTAACCAGGAATGCGAAAACACACAGACGAGATGCAGGCCGAATTTGGTTCCGACGAAGCTCACGCCCAAGACGAGCTTTTTATTCTGAAATCGAAAAACAACTGCTCGCGCATCGCGACGAAACGGAACGGCAACTCGACCCCCCCCCCCCACGTTCCTCCGAAACGCGGCTCCCCCGACACGGCAAAAAAAAAAACCGCAGAACACGACACCGTTCCATCAACGACCGACCCGGGAATCCTCACCTTCGAGGTTGATCATGGAGAATCGATACGAGTCCATGCGGAGATTGGCCGAGCTCGGAGGACTCACTTTCTCGCCTCCGTTCTCCCCGTTCCAGCTTCCATCCACTCCCTACGACGAAAAAAAACCAACAAATCTATTTTAATTTCCTTTAATTTTTAATTATTTATGTTTCGTTCGGAGATCACTCGCGTGGAACCCCAGCATCCTCAAAACTTTTTCTCCCCTCTGACCCCATACATTCCCTTCTCCCCTCTCCCAGACCCACCGCACGTCCCAAGTACGCCCCATAAATCCCCGGACCCCTTGAACCTTTCACACACGCGTTTAAATCCCGCCGATCGCGCAGGACCCCGCCTTTCCCCGATTCGTCTCATCCCGTCCCGTTATTCCCGGACGAAACAAGGCCAGACATCGAGCAGTCTGGGTCGAGCGAGGACTTTCTCCTCCTTCGAGACGAACGCGGATCCACATCAAAGAGAGAGGGAAAGAATCGAACATAAAAGGAACTAAAATTAAGGTCGACTTTCACGATGCAAGGTCAGAAAGAAATTGCCGATCGAATCCTTCCCGTTCGATTCAATCGGCTTCATCTCTCTTTTCCCCGTTATACGAGCCAGTCTCCCCTTCATCAAAGAACCATTTGGGTCACTCGAACCCTTCTCTTCCTCTCGGTCGACATGTTCCGAGATGCCCGTAAGGGAAATTTCACACCGTCCTCAATGAGGCAAGGGAGACAGGTGATGAAACCCCAGAGGGTAATATGATTGTAATATAAACATAAATATGCAAACAACGCTTCGCTGCGACACACTCCACGATCCTCCTCATTTTTATTCTCGATCGACGGACCTCAACCCGACTTTCACCCGATTGCTTAAAAATCATGCAAAAATATGTCCCATTTTTACGTATCAGACCGACATGATAACGGCAGCTGCTCGTCTGCTCCCATTGTGGGATCCCCATGCCACTCGATAGTTTTCGGGTGTGTATTTTTTCCCTTCATTCTCCCTACAAAGAGGCTATTGCCTCCCCGTAATGACAGAGGCATGACGGCACCGAAAGAGGAAGGCAAAACCGCTAATTTCCGGCTTCCGACGACTCCGGCATACTTCCATCGTCGACCTTGAGCCCAGTACGAAAACGTACCTGGGAAAACCGCCCGAAGGAAGAGCGGAGAAGATAAAAAAAAAAAGACTCGGCGATTTGGCAAGTGTCGACGCCCTCGGAAGAGAATGACAACGGAAAAAAAAGGCCCAGAATAAATATTTGTACTCGGTCTCGCCCGTGGAACTCGACGAAACAAAAGACAGACGAGCGAGAGACTTGCTCCAGGTCCAGGCCAAGACTTGTTTACTGCCTCTCTCCGGGCAGGTGTACGAGCCTCTCTAATGAACTCTGCCAATGCCGGGAAGATACGATCTTCAATCTTTTTCTCTTTTTTTTTTTTCCTTTCTCCCCCCACCCCACCGCCTCACACAAGGAGAGGGAGAGATTCCTGTCGTTCCTTTGTGCGACACGTGCCATTTCCGTTTTGGCAGGCCCAGACGAGAACGTCATTAGAATTCCTTCCAGATGCATTTCCTGCTCGAGGCAAAGAGTTGAGCCCCAGAACCAACACGATCCGGACGCATCTGTCGCAAGGGAACCTCGCGCTAAGGTGACAAAGAGACCAGATGGCACAAAGCGGATTGCGCAACCTCCCCGTCATTTTCGTCCCCGTGTGATGCACAGGTACGAGAAGAGGACTCTCCACGCGTGAAATTCACTTTCCCCTTCAAGAAAGTACGACCTGTTTGCTATGCGGACTCCCCCCCCTTCTCGCCCTCTTCAAGAGAGATGAGTCATCCGAGAAATCTCGCCGCACGAGTGTCGCATAAATCCCGGCCCCGGCGTCGACGAGGAATCCTCCGGACAAAGCCATCGTCCGACCGAGCCCCAGTCCAGGCTGCTCTCCGTTTACCACCGTTCCAAAATCCACGTCGAGTTTTCGACATCGATGTCGAGTTCTGCACGCTTGCGGGTTACGATAGAAGGCCGGCAACGCGTGAAGCAACTCCCCCGCAAATGTTGACGGAACCTTCACGCTGGCAGACACACACCCAAACAGCGAGCAATCACACGCGAAGCCTCGTTTCTCCCGAAAAAGAAGAGATCCGGCCAAGAAAAACAGACTTCTGAAACCGGTAGCCATCGACCGGGATGAGGTCACTTAACCGGGATCAAGAGAACGATCCATCACCGGAAAAGTGCGCGTCACGTGTGTAATCGGGGTCTTTCCCCCCCAATTTTTCCATTTGCATACGAGGACGACAGTCCCCAATTACAGGAGCCTAATAAACCTCATGACTCACGACTAACGACAGGGTACGATAACGAGGGACGTACGATGGTGTCCCGGGATTCAACATGGGTTGCAGGGATTCCCACGCTTTATCAAAACAGACCGAGCCGAGTTGGTTCTCTCGAATTCCTTGTTTTTTCTTCGTCATCCGAGAATGGGACTCCCTCTGGCCAGTCACCAAATGGCGGCCGTTTACTTTTTTTTTTATACATAAAAAATTCAATTACATGACTTTTTTTTTCCTTTTCCCTCTCCAAGATGAATTTCGACTGCCTTCGTTCCCCGAAGCCGAATCGGGTCATACGATTTACATAGAATCAGGTGGGAGGCCCGGGTGGGAGGCCCGGGCCTCCTTTCCCCCCGCCTCGCATACGTACGACCGAAACGCACGGGACGACTTCATTTTATGCCCAGTCTCTCTTTTATGGATGGGGACGTGTCGGAACATCGACGCCCACACACGCGAAGCATTTTTTTCATTATTTATTTCTCTCTCTCTCTCCTCGTTCCATGCACGGTCACATTTGAACGATTCTCTCGACCCGGATCCATACTCGGAGCGAAACCCTTTCACGCACCGAACGACACCGTCGGGACCAAAAGTACGCACAAAAGCTCAACCTTCGGCCCCCCAGCGGGATCCACCGCCGGAAAGGCGGCCCCAAGGCGGCCCGGTGTCCATATTCGGANCGTTTTTTTTTTTTCCTTTCTCCCCCCACCCCACCGCCTCACACAAGGAGAGGGAGAGATTCCTGTCGTTCCTTTGTGCGACACGTGCCATTTCCGTTTTGGCAGGCCCAGACGAGAACGTCATTAGAATTCCTTCCAGATGCATTTCCTGCTCGAGGCAAAGAGTTGAGCCCCAGAACCAACACGATCCGGACGCATCTGTCGCAAGGGAACCTCGCGCTAAGGTGACAAAGAGACCAGATGGCACAAAGCGGATTGCGCAACCTCCCCGTCATTTTCGTCCCCGTGTGATGCACAGGTACGAGAAGAGGACTCTCCACGCGTGAAATTCACTTTCCCCTTCAAGAAAGTACGACCTGTTTGCTATGCGGACTCCCCCCCCTTCTCGCCCTCTTCAAGAGAGATGAGTCATCCGAGAAATCTCGCCGCACGAGTGTCGCATAAATCCCGGCCCCGGCGTCGACGAGGAATCCTCCGGACAAAGCCATCGTCCGACCGAGCCCCAGTCCAGGCTGCTCTCCGTTTACCACCGTTCCAAAATCCACGTCGAGTTTTCGACATCGATGTCGAGTTCTGCACGCTTGCGGGTTACGATAGAAGGCCGGCAACGCGTGAAGCAACTCCCCCGCAAATGTTGACGGAACCTTCACGCTGGCAGACACACACCCAAACAGCGAGCAATCACACGCGAAGCCTCGTTTCTCCCGAAAAAGAAGAGATCCGGCCAAGAAAAACAGACTTCTGAAACCGGTAGCCATCGACCGGGATGAGGTCACTTAACCGGGATCAAGAGAACGATCCATCACCGGAAAAGTGCGCGTCACGTGTGTAATCGGGGTCTTTCCCCCCCAATTTTTCCATTTGCATACGAGGACGACAGTCCCCAATTACAGGAGCCTAATAAACCTCATGACTCACGACTAACGACAGGGTACGATAACGAGGGACGTACGATGGTGTCCCGGGATTCAACATGGGTTGCAGGGATTCCCACGCTTTATCAAAACAGACCGAGCCGAGTTGGTTCTCTCGAATTCCTTGTTTTTTCTTCGTCATCCGAGAATGGGACTCCCTCTGGCCAGTCACCAAATGGCGGCCGTTTACTTTTTTTTTTATACATAAAAAATTCAATTACATGACTTTTTTTTTCCTTTTCCCTCTCCAAGATGAATTTCGACTGCCTTCGTTCCCCGAAGCCGAATCGGGTCATACGATTTACATAGAATCAGGTGGGAGGCCCGGGTGGGAGGCCCGGGCCTCCTTTCCCCCCGCCTCGCATACGTACGACCGAAACGCACGGGACGACTTCATTTTATGCCCAGTCTCTCTTTTATGGATGGGGACGTGTCGGAACATCGACGCCCACACACGCGAAGCATTTTTTTCATTATTTATTTCTCTCTCTCTCTCCTCGTTCCATGCACGGTCACATTTGAACGATTCTCTCGACCCGGATCCATACTCGGAGCGAAACCCTTTCACGCACCGAACGACACCGTCGGGACCAAAAGTACGCACAAAAGCTCAACCTTCGGCCCCCCAGCGGGATCCACCGCCGGAAAGGCGGCCCCAAGGCGGCCCGGTGTCCATATTCGGAACCGAACCATGCACCGCCAGACTGGCGACACGGTCCCTCACTTATCTAATTGTCCCGTTCCGAGAAAGCTAAGGAGGACGAAGGAAAAAAAATTCGAGGATCATGATGCAGCACATGCGGTGAAAAAACAAGTCGGGCTCTCCGACATCCAGCAACTCTGACACGCTGGCCCCGAACACCATCATTCACGACGGCTCGTTATTCACTCCCTGTCGTGTTCCTCCGCGACGACGCACACCACCCACCACGAACCAAAAATGACCAAACGAGAAAAAAAAAAAACGGATCGCCTCGGAGTCCCTTTGTGTCGAGGATAACGAACTCACGTTTCGACGATCCCCTTCGTCTTCCCGCACACGACTCCGCAGAGCGGCGGCGACTACCGGCTTCGTCGGGGATTTTTCCGCGAAACCACCGGGGTGGGGGAAAGAAAAAGGAAAAGAAAGGGACTCTCCAGAGGAGAAAAACGAGAAAGGTCGGTCGTCGGTCGGGTTTCCCGGAGCCTGGGAACAGGACCGTCTCACATTAGCAAGCGCTTTCTTCCCTCTTCCTTTCCTCATTTCAATTCCCCACGCATACGCGTTCGCGTCTTTTTTCTTTCCATTCCTTCGACCGTAAAAGGAATGCTTTACGATTCAACAAATATGAAATATTTATGAATTATATTTCATAAACACTCGCACCTTCCTTCCCTGCCCCAACGGCACTCAAAACCCGTACCGGGACGAGTCTCACTCTCGGGGACGGCTCCGGAGCCGAATGAACCGAACGGACCCATCGACGGGATCCTCACGCCCACGATACGCGCAGGTGGGCACGCGCGCCCTCATCCGAGCCGGATCGAGAGCGCCACCGGTCGGCGGCTCCGAGGGGCCGCCCGGGCCGCTCGTCGTCCGAGGGATTACATGCTCTTCTCGCTCTTGCAACATCGCCTCGTTCCGTCTCCCTTGGGCTTTTCTGTCGTTTTTATGCGAGACGCATGCAAGACTCCATGCTTCATGGCGAGATCATGAAGGTCTCAGACCGCTACGCAGTCGTGTGAGCAGAAACTTAATCAGGCACGGACCATGCATCTCGGCTGGCAGAAAACATTCCTCGGGTGGATGCGACCGCGCGATAAGGTCGCCCACTTCGCTCCGCATTTTCCTCGTTCGTTCGGTACGACTTCATTTAGAGGACACTCGAGAGGATCTAACGCGAGAAAGAAAATCCACAGTCATCTTTCACGGCATTCTCATCTGCACGCGAGACGAGACGAGGTATTCGGAACGATTCTGGAGGCTCCCGCCGGGCGCTCTTAACAGCAATCAATTACGAGACCATTTCCGATATAAAATGCTCAACTACTCTTTTCGTCCCCGGTACCTCGTGAAAACGACATAAAGCATGTCTTCACGAGGGGAAACGAGAGCGACAAAACCTTTACAAGTGCCACCAGAGACGGGACGGCAGTGCCTTCTATGGTGTCTCCGGCGTCTTTCGACATCGTTTTAGTACACCACGGGGCACCAGATGCCATAAACCATGCAGACGATCGTAATCGAGTACAACTCTCGACTGCAAGAAAGCCGATCGCAACAGAAAAGGTGAGGCCCGACTTCCCAGTCTCCGAAGAACGACCGCTCGGTGCGCCACCATCGATCCTCGACGAGCGGGAAAACGACCACATGTGCCTATTGTGTGCAGCCATCATCTATCCCGCGGAGATACGTGGCGGCTAGGGGCTCGTCGATGACGCGCTATTAGATCAACGAAGCCACTTTTGTTAGAATCAATGGAGTATGTATGACATCCCGTGATATCGGCAAAGGAAGAGTTCCGAAAGGAAAACATACGACGCACATCGATCGAGTCGTCGAATTTATCTCCGCAATCGGCACGTCATCCTCGGTCGAACGATGGATCGTGCGGGAAAAAAGTTGTATAAACTGGTGCCTGGAATTAGAAATAAATGGCCAGCCGAGGTTTGAATAATTTGCATATAGTCCATCCCTTTCCGTAAAACAGGTGCGTAGAAATCTTCCGGGTTTTACCTTCGCCCTCCAATGGAAGACATACGATGCAGCATCAAAGTCGATGCAATCGATGCAGCATCTATTCGATGAAAGACACGTTTTTCGAGTAAATTTCCATATATTCCATGTTGATGCGACGAACGTTTCCCAACAGACGAGCGACGAAACACACATTAATCGCTCGTCTCATCATCGCAACCATCTTAACTAAAGAGGAAACAACAAAAATTGCGCTTTAACAGAAGACTTCCCTCCCCCTCTCCACCACTCACGCATGCATTATCCATGGCTCGGATCGATGGAAGCCGTCCATTCAATGATTCACCGACGCGCAAAAGAAAATGCGAGCCAATGCAAGCGGAGACGAAGCCGGGTTATCGTTCCGAACGAACGGGAAGCACTCTCGAGGTTTTTGTTCCTCTAAAACAAAAAAAAATCCACAAGACGACCCTAAAGCAAGTCTGGGCCGAACTAATCGCATTTCCTTCCCCCCGCGTCACGCATCTTCCATTATCGAGCTGGAAGTAAATGGACGGGAGTGACGGACGATTCCGAGGTGAACTGGACACATCAAACACCGGAACAATCCACCCTGATGAGGTCGACCGGACGAAGGCGATTGCGTGCGACGAGAGAAACAGAAGGGATTTCCCCCCCGAAAACGATAATGGGTCGAGGGGGGATGGAAGGAAGGTTCTCCCCCATCCCAGGATTTAGGATATCTGGGATGTGATCCCCCTTTTAGTGGGATCGAGAGAGGGGAAACGAGGGTATTTCGGGTTGCGATCTGGGGACCCAAGATAGGATGAGGGCTTACTCCCCCTTTTTCGCCCCAGGTATGGATCCCGATCGGTTTCCCATCTTCGCCCTGGAAAAGTGAGAACTGGATGAAATGCACAAAAAGATGTCAAGGACGGGAGATGAGGTCCACGAGCAAGGACATTCCACGCATCGCGTGCTCCACGAACCGAAAACAGAAGAAAACACGAAAACGAAGCCGAAAAATAAACTTCCTCTTCGACGCAAACATTAGCAGGAAAAGTTGTTAGCAACACGCGTGAGAGTGATAGATTTCAAGGTGAACAACTCTGTGTGAAATTCATACAAATGAGACAGATCCAGTCCCGATCATATCTCTCGCAGCGGTTTTTTCCCCTTGTTGTCCCTGTAAATCGACGTGGAAGGTCGGGCCACGACGAAAGCTCATTAAGGGATTCAGGAACAAGGGAAGCTTCTGTATCTAATGCAGGAAGCCTCTTCGCTTTCTCAACGGCAGAATCAGGCCAGAAAGACCTCACTGATCCCCTTCCCCGATTGCGGCGGATCGGAAACGAGGAAACGTTTCTCCCAACAGGGCAAACGGTACCCACTTCTTCGGGGTCGTAATTCTCCGGCTTCCAAGCACCAACCAGAACACCGGAAAATATCTGGATCATAAGTTGCGGAACACCCGATGGCCTTCTCGAACTGGATGCTTCGTCCCACACCACGCTCCTATAATTCCCCTCGGAATCCCACCTCATCCGATTTTTAAACCTGGCAAAAGTGGAATCCCATCAGAGGTCATGGGAAAAGAAAGCACGGAGCGTAAGAGCTCAGGCTTCCAGACACCATCATTCAAATAGAACAGTGACCGTGCACAGAAATCCGACCCCTCCCCTTCGGTTGAACCGACAAAAACGGTAAATCGTAAGCTTCTCTTAAACTGAGCTCCACAGAGTTTCCCCCATTCCCGACACAGACAGCCCTCGCGACACGTCGACTCGACAACCGAATGTTCGTCATTTTCTGATTAGATCCGATTAGATACCGAGCTGAAGTTCTGGGAACTCCACGAGTTCCTTACGGCTCACGCGATGGATACCCCTAAAGATACACATTTCTTCATCTCGTATACCGAAATATTACTGCTCGTGGACCGTGGCAACAGTGCTCATACCTGCTGTCGTTTGATTTATGCCCGTCTACTAATGGACGACCGATTCCGAGGGCTGTTTGTCACGGTGACAGTCGTGCGGGGACAGAGAAACGGAATCTCCACGGAATTTTCTCAACAGCTGTTAACCATCCATCCGAGCACACAACTTTCTGTTCGGACTTTCAACTTTCCCGACCGGAAATTCGATTCTGGACCCCAAGATCCCCCCCAAAAAAAGCGGGAGCTCGGGCGTTCGGATTCGATTCGAGCGTCGCCCATGGCCGACTGCAGCATATTATAACTCAGCCGGACTGGTACAGCTGGGAACTGCACGAAAACAAAGAAAAAAGAGGGAAGAACCCCTCGTTGGTTCCGCCGAGGCCATTCACCGTGACTCGATAACACCGTGCATATGCCACGTATCGTCATGAGAGCCAAGTGCAGTACATACGCTGAGCATATGCACGGGGACGATCACACGAGGGCGTCAAAAGAGAAATACCTGATAAAATACTCATAATGACGAGGATGAAATGTCATTTTCCATCGTTAGGGTAGGTTTCCTAAAAAAAAAATTGTCATTATCTACCGGCTTTAAAGAATAGTGAATGAGCGCGGATGAATGGGATGAGAATAAATAATGCATGAGTAAACATTAATACAATATACAGATCGATATCGAGGGAAAGGCAAGAGGGTTTATCAAATTTTCCCATCGAATAGCGTCAAAACGACGATCCCAAAACGGAACGAAGCGGCCATTAAGCGATCGAAGAGAGAAAAATGGACGGAACGAGACGAGGACCGGGCCTAATCATGACCGAGACGAGAAAATCGAGCCCTGCAGGGGCAGGTGAGGCAATTAGTCGCAACACCCAAACCGTAAAGACATGGGAGGAGAGGAGAAAAAAAAAAGAAAATGGGAGTGCCTGGGATACGCCCTCGACTCGCTCTCTCCCTCATCGTCGCAAACGCAGAAATGCACTTTTACAGGCAATGCCATATTTATTGTCGTCGTCACCCTTGCACGGTGCAATTTTAATTGCGGAACGAAGTAGAATGGGTCCCGTTTTATCCAAGATTTGTCACTCGATATGGGACACGTGTCGAGCGAGAAGCGTCCTTGGGGGTCGTTCTTACTTAAGTGGGTCGAATCTGCTTCGCGTCGTTCGCGTGGAAGAAACGAGATGACATCGCTTGCATCTCGAACGAGGTGGCTCGCGTTCGACCGCCGAGTTCCGTTTTGGCACTTCCTTCGACAAGGGAAGGGACGGATGGCTGATGCCATTGCTCATTTCCTGCACGGCCCACGGAAACGGAAACCTCGCTCCGAACGTGCGAGTGTACGTGCATTTCCTCCTCGCATGGGGGAAAACGCGACGGAAGAACCTACAAAGTCAGGAGGGGGGGGGGGGTCATCCATCAAACTCCGTTCACGAGCCGGTCGATTACCATGGGCCCCATGATACGCAAATACGAGTCCCGTTGCAGGGACCACCGACCAAAGAAAAAAAAGGGGAGAAGGAGCGCTTCCAGCAACCGGGTCCTCGCATGGACGTATTAAAACCTCATCACTTCCCGTCTCCTTCCTCCCTCCCCCGGGGATCAAAGGAGGGGGTGACTTCCATGACGAGACCCCTGGATATCACGACAAGGCCAAGGAACCGTTAACTCCTCTCCCGTTGCACGCTCTTACGGGCTCCAGAACGACTTCCATCCGCACGCACAAAGCCGTCGTCTCGACCGAAACACGACGGACGCGTACGATAAAACGCTTCTCGTTCCATGCAGGAACGTCGCCGTCCGAAACCGGACATCTACGAGATTTCCGGTGAATATCACCCACTCCCAGACCCACGCCTTCCTCCCAACGTCAGATAGTGCCGATGAGTCACTCGTGACGAATGGCACTCCAAAATCCATTCCCCTACCCCTTCCTCTGAAAAAGCCCTTCCCATCCCTCGGAGATGCATTCCTCATTCCCCGGTGTAATGACCTACCCCCCTCCCCCACCCCCCCGAGATTCGACGACAAAGGGAGGAATATCCATCCATCCATCAATTATCCACCCTCATCCCCCTGTTTTCCTCGCTGGACTCACCTCATCTTCGGACTCTGTATCCCCTTCACCGTAAACAGTGGAGTACGACGTCACACTAGTCGAACTTCGGATGCTCGGACTACGCATCCACCGGTAGTCGTTCATGGTCACTGAGCTCAATTTTTTCTTCCACTGGAGCTTTCTTTTTTNACCGTTAACTCCTCTCCCGTTGCACGCTCTTACGGGCTCCAGAACGACTTCCATCCGCACGCACAAAGCCGTCGTCTCGACCGAAACACGACGGACGCGTACGATAAAACGCTTCTCGTTCCATGCAGGAACGTCGCCGTCCGAAACCGGACATCTACGAGATTTCCGGTGAATATCACCCACTCCCAGACCCACGCCTTCCTCCCAACGTCAGATAGTGCCGATGAGTCACTCGTGACGAATGGCACTCCAAAATCCATTCCCCTACCCCTTCCTCTGAAAAAGCCCTTCCCATCCCTCGGAGATGCATTCCTCATTCCCCGGTGTAATGACCTACCCCCCTCCCCCACCCCCCCGAGATTCGACGACAAAGGGAGGAATATCCATCCATCCATCAATTATCCACCCTCATCCCCCTGTTTTCCTCGCTGGACTCACCTCATCTTCGGACTCTGTATCCCCTTCACCGTAAACAGTGGAGTACGACGTCACACTAGTCGAACTTCGGATGCTCGGACTACGCATCCACCGGTAGTCGTTCATGGTCACTGAGCTCAATTTTTTCTTCCACTGGAGCTTTCTTTTTTTTTTAACACAGTCCGGCGAGATTCACTGGAGGGATTCAAGATCTCATATTTTTTGTTTTTCTACCCTTGCTTCCACCTGGAAAGAGCCAGATGTACAGGAGACACCGTACGGATGCTCGAAGAATACAACTAGACGGGAATCGTGACGAGGGGAAAGAGGGGACGAGCGCAGTTGGGCATTTCACAGAAAAACTCTCACGTACGTGGGAAAAAGAACACGGGTCCACGACATCCGTATGCCGTGTGCCCTTCAGGAGTCACCCCTGAAACTCAGACACCGCTACGAACGATTAAAGAGACTCGTCCCACGACGGAAGACTTCCCCGCGTCCGTGACAGAGAAGCCCAACGACCATACGGAGAAAGAGGAACGGGAAAAAGGTTATCGCAGGCAACCGAATCACTTTCACGTGGAATCCCCGGCCACCACCTAACGGCTCCCGACCACCACACACCGAGGTTTCTCGCCCCACCATCTGCACGGCACTGACCACAGCACCGACGGCACCCGCACTCGGCCCGAGCGTCCGGCGAGGCGGCTGGAACGGGACTGCCCGGCGAGGGAGAGGGGAGGCGAGGGGGGAGAGAGACCAACCGCACACTACCACCACCGTGCGGGCACGCACTCACGCACTCGCACGCGACCGGGTCTGACCTCTGGCCTCCATTCACGCCGCATGCTAATGTCTTCACTAATCAACTCTTTTTCGAACCGACTGGAGCCGGCGAGAAGCGGCGATTCGAATGCAGAACAGGATTCAGGATCTCGAAAAGAGAAGGGGAAACGGAATGGATGCGTCGGGCCCGAATGAAAAGGGGCGGCGGAGCACGGTAAGAGAAGGGAAAGAAAAGAGAGAGAGAGAAACAACCATTATGGTACGCACAATTATCTGGAAAAGCGAAGTTCACTGCACCGTTCTCTCTTTTTCGCATCTTCTTCCCATCTTCTCTTCTGGGAGATAACCTGTATCATCGAATCTCCATCAGCATTGTGGTGTCAACTCGAATTCGGGCATAAACATCAAGGGTCGACACCAGGTTATCCGATCTCCCCTCCCCTCGCCGAAGGAAGTGACATACCCACAAACAGGGGAGGATATTGCCCTCGAGCTATTTGCACTGGCTCTCCTTTTTGCAGGTTCATCTCATCCATCTCGGAAGAATGAGGAACAGAACAGTACTTCACCGTTACGCACGGCCGGAATCGCATAAACCAG
Source organism: Darwinula stevensoni (assembly GCA_905338385.1). Taxonomy (NCBI): domain Eukaryota; kingdom Metazoa; phylum Arthropoda; class Ostracoda; order Podocopida; family Darwinulidae; genus Darwinula; species Darwinula stevensoni. The sequence goes on from CAJPEV010003990.1 coordinate 24,032, forward strand.
ACGGAAAGGAGGTGGAGATAGAAAAGAAATACAAAAAAAAGGCCACACGAGGGGATAACGGAGCGAGTCTGGCAAAGACATACCCGGGGTCCCTCGAGTGACGAATGATAACGAAAAATCCTCAGCAGAAGCAACAGGAGGCTACAGAATGATCTCTTCCCTTCTTTCTATTCTGCAGAGAGGTCGTCCGTCATCGATCAATCCCTTTCAGCTGGGAGCAAGGCCTCCCATGCACAGACTCGCACAGACACAGAACACTCACACACGCGGCGTTGCACGGGGAAAGTGTAAAGGAAACAGACGAGGCAATTCCTAGGGCGAGCGCGACGGAGCAAGACACCCACGCCGAGCCCGACATGCGAAGTGCCCGGCTGGATCGAAGATCGTATTGGAAAATTGATGGATCGCCTGCATGGGAACAGCGAATACCTTCACAAACACGGATCCACATAGGATCCCCACGCGAGAGGCCCTATAGACCCGACGAAGACCCGAAGCCCCCACGCGGTACAAAGGGAATGGGGAGAAGAGAAGAGGCCTAAAACCCTGCTCTGCCTCCCCTTCCCCCCTCTTACTATATTTGCATCCCCCCCCACCCCAGATGTAGGAGTTCTCCCCCCGTTCCGCTGTACACAGCCTCCCCATCCCCCTCGCTCCAAGGCTGATAGCAGCGACAGATGCACTCACTCTCATCTCGCTTTTCCACACAGTAGCATTCCCTGCGTGAATGATGGTTTCACGCCTCGACGCCAGCCACAGGCACTCACGAAGGCGAGGGCGAAAGGAATATAAAACACTTTTTTCATGAAATGTTTATCGATAATTGAGTTTTAGGGGCCGCACGGTACGAAATCGTGGGACCGGAAATACAGCCGTGTGATGCATCTGGATGGCTCGTGATGGATGGAGCCACATGAGAGGAGCCATACGAGAGAGGCGCCATATCATGAGCCTCCTCTCTTCCTCTTCCCTTTGAATCGAGCAGGGGAACGTGCTGGTTCCAAAGGGAGAAGAGAAGAGAAACAGCTTCCCCTGCTGTCCGCTCAAGGCTGGGCTAATTTTTAGCAGACGCCAACATTTCCTCCATTTCCCACACGCACTTCCTCCCTAAAACCTCTTTACGAGCGCATTTGTACTGCCTACGACTTCCAGATTCTCCTTTCGCTGGATTTCGTCAACGTCCCTCAAGCCTCGACGTTGGTATGAACGACGACATGATTGCAGGTGTTTGCACGATTTCGCATTTTTCCACTCCTTTCTGTACGAGGGGCTCTTTACAAATCACGAAGCTATTCATGCCATCATAGATCCATAGAAAATCATGAGACGATTCTCGTTCTCGGCTCCTCCCCTCCAGTCATGGCGAACGAGCTCCGAGTCCGTGCCCAACAACCCAACAAACTACGGGTTTGGGGGTTCATAAATCGGGGAATCCAGGCATTAGCATGTCAGCAAATGCCACAGGAAGTGTTGAGGAGTTTCAGACTCTTTTTTTTTCTCCTCCCTGTCGAGAACACGGCGTCGACAGGACGATAGGAAGCAGATGCAGGACCCACAAGGCAGACTTATAAGTTAACAGGACATGGATTTATGGAGTGTCCATGAAGAGATTTCCTGCCAAGCCTTCAGGGGTTAACCGAGGCCTTAAACCACGCACTCCCCACATCTCAACTGCCGGGAACACGCAAACCGATCTAAAAAGCCCCTAAACGCACAAAACATGGGGATAATCTCACAGGGTGAAGAGGGGACGGAATCGATCCTTCGAGGGGAAAACTTGGGGAATAATCAGTGGACGAGGGCGTCTTATTGGGATTCTAACAGCGAGAGACC